>JANRGW010008831.1:13357-98312 GCA_024733675.1 Psilopsiagon aymara | reverse complement strand
CTCCTCACCCCTTCAGGCAGTATCATGTCTCATACATCCAGTATTTGACTGTCTTCATCCTCTCCAGAGGCTAAGGACGAAAGTTAATGTTTTTTCACATTGGAGAAAGTAACCCCTTATCCTCTCCTCTTCATAACCCTTATTACTTAGGTTAATCTGTCCCCACCTGCATGACTCCTTCCCTGAAGATGGGTTTCTACTTAGACCATAGCAAGCTACCTTCACAGCAATCTGTGTTTCCTCTTTCAAGATGCATATGCTGCTAGGTGAAATAGTCCTTGCACCTCCTCTGTCAGTCGTCCAGCAATACAAGGTGGAAAAAAACCAAAAGTATCCATTTGTCTAGTGATTAGTGAGTTTTTGCTTTTCTTTTCAGCCTATAATTACAGTAAAAATGTGAATGTTCTGCAGTGCCTATTTTAGAATAATTCTCTCTTCTCCCTTACTTGTAAAATTGACTTAGATTGTATTGAAGAAATGAAATCTTGACTTTAATGAGTGCAATTAGTCACATTTTTCTTTCCTTGGTAAGCTTTTGAAATGGGCCAGGCTTTCCGAGATTAACTTCTGACAGATGTTCTTTCTCTCCCAAGATTTGGATTTGCAGCTTACTCCTAGCGGAGAAGTCACAAAACAGATTGGAGAGGCCCTGCCTGTGTCATGCACAATTTCTTCTAGTAGAAATGCAACAGTGTTCTGGATAAAGGTCAGTAATTCATCTACTTCACACTTCATCTGAGTGTCTACCTCTTCATATTACTGCTGCTACTCAGCATTTTGGAAGGAAGGAAGCTGTTCATGGGGTTTTTTAAAGAATATTGTTCAAATAGGTCTTACACATATGGCTAAAATGAGAGCTACTGACTCAAGTTGATGACTGAAATTCAGTTATTGTATTTATCATCTCAGTTTTCAAATGGAGAGATGTAATGCCTACTGTAACACAAATAGAACTTTTTTGAAATGCTCTGTACAAAGCCCTCTAAGAACCTGGCTCTTCTGACAAGGAAAGCCTTTTGGAGGAATTGGGGTTCATTAATTCTTTTCTCAGAAGCAGTCTTGGTTCCAGGAGTTAATTGGATGCTTGCAATAGCTTTTCAGTGACCTGTGAAAAAGGTAGCTAGCATAGACGCGGTGTTTAAGTAAAACATGTACTACTGGAAATTAAAAGTGATGTTACATGATGGTGGTTTGGTAGCTTGCATTGATCTCATAAGCTGGGCTTGGAGGATAGTTGTCTGTGTCTCAGTGTGTTTATGCTCTTGATTTAAAAGCTAAGTTATTCAAGAATAATGGAGATCGCTTTTATAAATCTGTAGTACTTTCTACTTTTCATGCTGTTATGTTGCTGCCAGCTTTACAAATGAAGTTATTAATGGGGGGGACACTTGGAGAGTAAGGCTCTAATCTACCAAAGCATGTGAAACATTTTGTTGATAGTAGTCACACTTGTAATATAGAAGTTCATGTATTGTGAATTGGAATTCACAGAGAATAACTCCTTACTTTATCAGGACAATACCAGAATGCAAACAAGTCCATCATTTTCAAGTCTTCAATATCAAGATGCTGGGAACTACATCTGTGAAACTACTCTACAGGAGGTTGAAGGTTTAAAGAAAAGAAAGACACTTAAACTTATTGTGGAAGGTAACAGAGCAGATAGCTATGATTATTAATAGTGCTTTTCAGGCAGAGTGGTTAACTGTAATGTTCTTGTAGGAAAACCTCAAATCAAGATGACGAAGAAAACCAACACAAATAAAATGTCTAAAACTATTGTCTGCCATGTGGAAGGTTTCCCCAAACCAGCAGTGCAATGGACAGTTACTGGCACTGGAAGCATCATAAATAAAGCAAGTACCTTTCTTATTATTTTGCTCACCAAAATGTAGTGTATAGGAGGTGCAATTTTAAATCAAGGAACATTTTACAGGTAGTAAGATTGAAGAAATAGTCTTAATTTCATTTATCTAAGAGGTTAAGTAGTAGCTACAGCTACATGGTTCTTATATGGATGATTTCTGATGGTAAAGGTGTTTCGAATAGGGCAGCTGAAGGCACAGAAGAACCACTGGCTGCAAGCAGAAAGGGGAAAAAAAAAGGTTACAAATGCAAAATGCTTTTTTAAGTGAAGTGAAGGTCCTTCGTTGTTTTATCTGGGTGATGTGGTGATTCTGCGATTGCTTAATGAATTTAAAAATAATGAAGGAACTATAGGACTGACGTGGAAAGAAAATGGGTCCTTGATGTAAGCATTGACTGGGTGAAATGTAATGAAATGGGGCAAGCACAAGTCAGAAAATAGAGTCAGTTTTATTCCTTTACGGGCTTTGTAGTTTTTATCTTAATTTTTGTAGCTGGTTTTGGATAGTTATGTCTGTTGTTTCTCACTGGAAACAGATCCCTTATGCAGTCATCGTGGTGGAGAATTAAGGAATACTCATACAGCAGGAAAAATAGTTGGAAAATAAGCAAAACTGAAGTATTTTAATATTGATTGCTGAATCACATGGAAAGCATTGCCACATTTTGCCTTAGCAGGAAAAATTAGATGTTTATACAAGCAGTCAGGGACTAGAAGTACAATGTACAGTGCTCCTATAGGTTCAAATTACTCCATTAGGTTTTGTTCTAATCCTACAGATGTTATGTATAGCTATCAAAACTTGTCTATTTAACTTGAAGCTATAGAGCTGGAATGATCTTGAAGCTACGTAAATGATGTAAAATAATTTTCTCCGGTGGTGTATTAATCTAAGAATGATGTGCAGCAAATTGAAGTAACAATGGCACACTGTGAGCACAGTGCATGTACTTCTAAATACATGTAGCTTGGCAAAATAATGCTTAGTGCGGAAACAACCTGGAAAACTATGAAGTGGAAAACTTCATAAGAGGTAAACAGTGATTGTTTGCCTTACACAGACATAAGTGAAAGCCGGAAGGATAGAAATTCAACCTTACGCGTTTAGGGATTTTTTCTTTGAGAATTTTGTCACTTGAAATATTGGTTTTTTTATTGTCAAAAACCCAAAAGCAAGTATAGAATGTGGTTAATTTTCTGAAAAATGCTTTTTTGTCAAGTGGTCTTACAAAGGTAGCGATTGCTGAATATCTTGACCAAAGTGTTTTCTTTCAAATACAGTGTCACTAATGAAATAATGCATTATTTCAGTTGCTGTAGTTTGGAAAACTGTAAGATGGGTTGAAACTTAATTTCCTCGGTAGATTTTCAGTGTGTAATACAGATAATGCATGCATTGTTCTTTGTGTTCTGAGGGAGACTAATTTTCATTTTTCACTGTTTCAGACAGAGGAGACCAAATATGTTAATGGAAAATTTTCCAGTAAAATTGTAATTGCTCCAGAAGAAAATGTGACTTTAACTTGCATTGCAGAAAATGAGCTAGAAAGGACTGTGACCTCTCTGAATGTCTCTGCCAGTGAGTGTCTTGTAAAGACCATTTCCTTAAAGTTATAGTATAACATAAAATACCCCCTTTACCTTCATATGAAGAGTTAGGTCTGCATGGTAATGTTGATAAAAAGATATTTAACCTTTTTGTTTTAAGTCAAACAATTGTAAATCCACTCTGTATTGGTAGTACAGAAAATTTATTGATAGCTTTCTGGATGAAGTCACTTAGCTAGCCAAGGAAGTCATGAACACTATCTCATGTATGCAATATATTGTTTACAACAGTAAATGATACTACAAAGTAATAACACAAAATAATACTGCAAAAATATTGCAAAATAATACATTACTTAAGAGACAACATTATTACTAAATTAATACCATCTTTTAGTCTCTACATTCTGGTTTATTATTCCTGATATGACTTGACTTGCAACAGAAATCAGCCATACTAAGCTTTAATCAAGTGTCACTTGTCAACGATGACAGGTGGTGAAATGAGAGTTTGTGGAATGGTAGCACAGAAATACTGAGTTAGAAATATTTATGAATTAATATTAGAGGTTTTGAGCAAGATCCTCCAATTGGATATTTTATAGTTACAAAGGCAAGATTTCTGTTTAATAATAAAATTAATTACTTGCTATTTGGCAAACACCACATTAAGTTACTGTTTATGTCACTGCTGTAAATAGGCAATTAAAGATGATGTTCTGGTATAACACATTCTGTCTTTAATTTATTCATAATATTTTTTCATTCCAGTAAACATTCCAGAATATGATGAGCCAGAGGATAGAAATGGTATGTATGGTTTTCTGTCTCCATAATCTTCTGTGTTGACTGTCTCAGTTCAAGACCTGAGAATTGTCATTCAGCAATTTTCAGTCCCTCAGAGATAGATTTGATTTGCAATAGCTGGTGCCATGATTGACTACGTATCACAGATTTAACTAGTTTGGAAAAGACCTTTAAGTTCATCAAGTCAAAACGTCATTCTAGAACTGCCAAGTCCACCACTAAACAATATTACTAAGGGGCTCATCTACACAGGTTTTGAACACTTGCAGGGATGGTGATTCCACCACTTCCCTGGGCAGCCTGTTCCAATGCCTGAGCACCTTCTGTATGAAGAAATTTTTCCTAATATTCAATCTAAGCCTCCCCTGGCACAGCATGAGGCTGTTTCCTCTTGTCCTATAGCTGGGTACATGGGAGAAGAGACCTGCCACCTCAGTACAACCTCCTTTCAGGTAGTTGTAGAGAGCCATAAGGCCCTTGAGTCTTCTCCAAACTAAACCATCCCACTTCTCTTAGCTGTTCCTCATAAGACCTGTTTTCCAGGCTTTGCACCAGCTTTGTTGCCCTTCTCTGGACCCACTGCAGCAACTCAATGGCTCTTCCAGTGGTGGACCCAGAACTGAACACTTTATTCAAGCTGCAGCCACACCAGTCCTGAAGCTTTAAATGTGTATTTGAGAACAGTGCCTACTTTTTTTTCTTTTCTTCTTTTAATTTTGACTTGCAGATCCTTTTTCTTGTTTCCGATTGGAAATTCTTTAAAAAGGATGTAATGCTTGCACCTAATTAACTTTTCTTCTTTGCTTCAGATGACAACAATGAAAAGGTTAATGACCAGGCAAAGCTAATTGTGGGGATTGTAGTTGGTCTTCTGCTGGTTGCTCTGGTTGCAGGCGTTGTCTACTGGCTCTATGTGAAGAAAACAAAGTAAGAATTTATTGAAAACTTAATAGTATATATTGAGAAAAGAATAATGATAACCAGAAAGAACCTGTTTTCCTTCCTGCAGCTTTCCAATAGTCTGAGGAAAATTTGATAAAATAGGTAGAAAAAAGAAACTTGTTTCCTCTGATCAGTTTGTCCTAATGCTTAGAAGGTTCCATTTCCTGGAAGTGGTGTTCCAGGACTTTCCATAGATCAACATGGGTAAAGAAATTCTGTTTCCTTACAGCCAAGTCTGTGCTTACTCTTGCGTTTAAATATAATACCTGCTATTTGTTTGTGGGATGTAATCTTTGTGTGGCTTTACTGCTGTTAGAAACTGCCTTCATTTAGAACTTGTGTAGCTTGTTTACTTTAAAAATAGAATAAATTACAGAAATAACATCTGAGGGAGAAGAGAGGTCTTGAATTGATTTATTTGTTCATCTATACTTTGAGATAACTGAAGTAAAATTGATAATGACAGACCTTGTGTTGCTGAAAATCTGGAAGCTGTCATCTAAATCAATATGTTTTATCCATCCTAGACATAGAACAGGATTTGCCAGTGAGGCCTGCCTGCATTTAAGTTCCTTGATTATTACGCAGGCTCACTTTATACTGTATGATCTCAAAAGTAACCATTGTTTCTCAGTCTTTTTAAAGACGGCCATAACTGTATGCCATTTGGCCTTATTCCTATACATTTGTCTCCATGGACCAACTGAGGGCAAGCTTATTTTCTGAAGGGCTCCTACAGCTGTCTCTTTCACAGGGAAAATTCAGGTAGTTTTATGCATACCATACACAGATCACTACAGGTAGAGAAGCACTCTTGAAGTTCAGTTGTTCTTTTTATGACCTTTTGTTAAAATTGGAAGGAGTGAGATTTAAAATACACAGTGGGATTTTATTATGAACAAATGTCTTCATGTGCAAGTACAACAAGGAATTCTCCATCTGCTTGCCAATACACTTTTTGAGATCGTATGTAGGATTTTACTCCTGCCATAACTGAGCACGTTTTGGATGTTTTTCAAATAGAGAATTGCTATAAATTACCCAAGCACAGAACCACATTCAGATATTTTACAGGAAAAAAATAACTTTTGCAAGCTTGTGCTTCTTTTGGTGTAAATTAAAAAGTAATAGTGTTGAGCTCCTCCTCCTATACTTTGCTACTGGTGTAATAATGTCTAGAATAATTTCTTTTTGTCTTTCCTTTTTGAATATGAGAAGGTGGAATCAAGAAACTGTGGTTCACTGGTTTTGGTTATCTTTTCTTCTATTATGTTGTGTGGGAGCTTAAGATATAGCATGTCCTTGGCTGAGATGAGGTTATGATTTCAGTTAACAGGATATAGCATATTCTAAATGGACAACACCTCATGCTCAACTTCTCTTCTATAAGCTTAGAGTAAAAATTAGAGCTAGAATTAATTAGATAAGTTCACTGGGAACAAAATTCAAATTCCTTTATAGTCTCCCATAACTAATATATAATTACTGGCTTCTGAAACCCTTAATTGATGCATAATCACTAAAAATCTCCTGTTCTCAGTATATATTTAAGTTGATGTTATCCTCCCTGCTTTTCAGCAAGCCATCTAGCAAGAGCAAGCAGTGTCAATACCTATTCTGAGAGTTTTCATTTTGAATTATAGTCTAGAAATCAAACTAGACCTTGTAAAAAGCCCATTACATCTATAAACACAACTTGTGACTGATCACAACCCCTCCCACCTCTGCACAGGCCAACAGCTAGTAGTTATTTTTTAAACCCACTCATGAACAGTAACTCACCTGATCTCTATCCCCAAAGTGACGCCAAAAGACAGTCTGAGAAGGCAGCAGCACAGAACTTTCCAAGTCTACCGAGGCAAGAAAAAAATTACTTTTCATTATTGGTGTTGTGGTTTGTATAATCTTCTATTGTCTTGTCATCCGCAGTAAGTAGAAATTCCACCTGTAGCCTTGGAGTATATTCACAACAAATCACTTCTCTTGTTATTCACTGCCTCAGCTCTACTTGATGTTAAAACTAATTATTGCCACATTATTTTCACTATGGATATTAACCCAAAAATCAGGAACGCGTGTATTCCACATCCTGAAACCAGCCCCCTGTTGAATAAGCAGTTGAGGCTACCTACTCCAGTATGCCATGATTCTCCTTCATCTGAGCAGAAGGCCAAAAAGACATGTTTTCTGCAGATTTCTCCTTTTTCCATAAAGGCTATTTTAGACAAATTTGCACCGAACAGAATATAACTTAGTGCTTCAGAATCTTTCTAAAATTTTTTGTCTCAGACCTCAGTTGAGTGAGTCTGGGACACCCTTCCTCAGTTAAATCCCTTCCATGAAATTTTCACCTTGCTAGAAACAGCTAAGAGTACAAGAGAAATTAAAGATTTAGAAAGAAAATAATATGCCCAGCACTATGTATCCCTGTTCATAGAAGTTTCATGTGTAGATTGGACCATTGTCCCAGTTTTGTTCCTTGGGTTTGGAGGGGCACAAATCTCAACTCACCTGAGGGTAGATCAAGGTTAAATTGGTTTAAAATGCAGTGAAGGAAAATGCAGCTGGGCAAAATGAAGCACAGCAGCAGTCTTAAGATTGTTCATACTCAGAACACATTGAACTCTTGAAATTCTTCTTATGTCATACTAATCAAGAATGTTATTCATGTCTCTGAAACTGAACATTTGAAACATAACAACTCTGCTTTTCTGATACCTTATAGGAAATAAGCATATGAGTCTGAATGTGGCAGGCCCAATAGGAAGGAAACTTGCTGTATGTTTTAGTACAAGAATTTGGACTATTTTCATGCAGATCACTTACAGGGAAAAGACATATTACAAACCTCTCTGAAAGCATCAGTTCATGTGCCAACTCTAGAAAAGTGGCATGAACTAAAAGATGATTGCTTGTTCCTTGATGACTGGAATATTTTTTCCAATATCTCTGCCTTTCTTTTCCTCCTGGTGAACATTTGAAAATAAAGAGAGGAAGTGGAAAGCAAGATGAGGTAAAAAGAGGCTGCAAATAATCCAGATTTGGATATGAAAGAGCATTACCTCCTACAAAACCTTTTGCAACTATGCAGTTAATAGTATAACATGCCTTTCAAAAGTAATAATGCATGGCTCTTGCTTCAGCATCCAGAATTATACCTGTGTGTATTCTTCTTACTTATCATTATTACAGACTTGGGGACCAGAGAACGAGGAGCACAGCAGATTATCTTCCTTAAACAATGCTGGGGGTGAAGCCTAGATCTGTGAGAATAAAAGGAATTAGGAAATAAACCATAAGAGCAGTTTCGCACCATCTATGTGCAGTCTTGCATGTACTCTACAGCTGTCAAAAAAATGAGGTGGAAAATTGTCTTTATATTAAAAACAAGTAATGCCATGAGCAATACCTGTACAAAATCCATGAAAATGATGGCCCCTCAGCACACTCCAGAAAAAATGCAAAGCCTGACTTTAGTATAACTGAGAGAGAGGTTTTGATTAGGATTCCCTGAGGATAATTATTTTCCTGAAGAGCAAGATTAGATATACGTAAAATTTGAGCCATAATTTTAGCAAATGCTCAGACTGATTCATGTTTTACAAATGAATTAAAACCCCAAAAAAACAAAACGGGTTAGAGACATAGATAAACAGATGTTCATATAACCAGCTTCTTGCCCTTCAGAACAACATGGCCAGAGCAAAGTGGGCTGTCTTGCCCAATTTGGTAAATTCTCAAGAATTTTTCTATCCATTTGGACCATGTTGCCCAGTTGCTTACATAGCATCAGGAAGTCACTCTTGAGCTGCAAATGGAGCAAGCTGATAGGAGTTAATGCACAAAAGACATAAAGAACAGCTGTTGTTGAATGTTAAACTGGCAAAGGACCATTTTTCCTCTGCCTCAAGTCACCTCAGGAAGCAATTTTGAGCCATTTCTCTGTTACAAACCCAGGCCATGTCTGTTGAGCTCTGAGAATTGGTGCCATGCCAGGGTCAGCTACTCCTCTGCTGTTGGCAGAGCATTGCCAATGGATCACACTGCTGCAACTCACTGCAAAATTATTCTCCTGTCTCTTCATAACACTATTTCGATGGCACTAAAAAAGGCAACAGATCAGCTTGTGCTGAGGTGGTGAATATGCCTGGATATCAGTATTTGGGAACAAAAAAAAAAGTGAGCAAGATCAGAGAACCATCAGAATTAAACAGCTGCACTGAAAATATAAATCCAGTTGTCAGACATGAAAAATTATTGCTGCTCTCATTCCAAGCAAGTGTATATACCATCCACCCAAAGAGTTCCAAATCGCCTGCCTTGCTAAGAGTCAGTGCTGCCTTTTGTATGTCCCATTTTCACCAGTTTTGGCTTTAGGAAAATAGAGGTGACATTTGGTGAAGGGAACAGTTTCCTTGAATGCAGAAACTAAAATAGAACACTTCAAAAATCAAAACCTGATAACACTGCAGAATCTCCCAGCCTTAGTTATCAAAGACCAGTAATGCCAGTTAGTTCCCTCTGCTGTTAAGTGTCCGGTCATGTGCAGTTCCATCTGCTTTGGGCACTAGGAAACTGTTGATAAGAGGCCAAAAAAAGGATCACAGGAAGCAGTGCTAATAGCCTGTCCAGTGCACTCTCTTGTCTCGAAGAGGAGACATAAGCGGTTACATGAGTGCAGACATGCATGATACTGCATTCTTACCTGACTCATTTCAGCTCAGGTACGTGTCCGAGTCCAGATTCTTTCATTTTTCCATCTTTTTCTCTCCTGTCTCCAATTTTGTAAGACTTGCTTATGGTATAGACTCATTAACTGTATGGCAAAACAAATCCTGTGCTCTAACTAAACCAAATATTTTTTTTCCTTAAAATTAAAAGGAAAAAAAAAACCATTTTTTTTTAAGGGATTTATTTGCTGAGGGGCAAGGGGAGAGACTATTTTCTACTAGGATTAAAGAGATTTGTAAAAGGTTATTAAGATCACAGACTGTCAAACCCAAAGCACTGAATTTTCTTTTTCATTGTATCTCAGATCCATGTATGCATCAGTTGTTTTAGATTTTGAATACCAGAAGCAAATAGAAAGTTACTGCATAATAGAATATCTCAGCATTTTTAAAATTAAATTTGCCTGCAAAAACTAGGAGTTCAGATCTTTAAGTGGCTGTTCAGCACAGATAACTTCCTGTCAGCCATGCAAACAGAGAGGAACTCTAAAACCAGTAGTGGAAGGTAAATGCAGTTTTGAAACAGAAAAACTTCGAGGCACTTGGGAAATGACCCAAACTATTTTACAGTGGTCCCCTCTTTATGGTAATCTGTGGCATTTGGGGCTCAAAATCACATGTTCCCTTATAGCACTGCACTTCTGCTCCCTAGACCAGAGAGCAACATTTCCACCGTGCACCAAGAGTTGTTGAGGGTTAGGTGTATTTGCACCCCTTCAGAAGCTCTTCTGAGACAAGGACTAAACAGTACTCTCAAAATTACCATTCAAGGCTACTTCAATTCAGGGCACTCATAGTGCTTCAATGATGCTAAGCAGCCTTTGCTCAGATGGAGGATGTGCACAGAAACAGTCCGCTAGCAAAAAACTCCAATCAGCCATTTTGGGAGGTACATACCTGCATGGTGTTGGCGTGACGTGTCATACTATCTTGCTAACCTGTGTTGTCATTGTAGTTTGCGAGTCAGTGTCACTCCAGGTCTTCACCCTGAAACAAGAGTGAGCATATGCATGAATCTGTCACAACAGACATTACTTTTCTGTAGGGTAAACAAATTATCTATAGAAAAAAAAAAGGCACATAGGATAATCTGCTTTGACAAGAAGTATTTTCTTAGGTCCACTTTGGCAGTGAGGCTTCTCACAGGTAAATGAATGGCTTTGTGGTTTCATTGTGCTGAGCTTAAGTAAGCACTTAACTCATTAATTCATACCCACCACCTGCATTAAGGAAGACCTGCTATTCTAAATGAGGCATGCCTCTTTCCTTCTGCCTCAGCATTTCAAGTCTCTTCTTTACCCAAGGCTTGCCTGTCACAGCCAGCACAGATCAAGAAGCAGGAGTGGGTTATTTTTCTGGTGTTGCCAGAATTTCCATTAATTTCTTCACATTTATACAGCCTGCATTTGATTTCGGCTCTGAAAGTCAATTCCTGCAAGTACAAACAAGACTGCCAAGTTGATCAAGGTATCTTAGCCATACTTGAAATGTTTTAGTTAAATTAAAGCAAACTCTTATTTACGGAGACAAGCTACACAATTAATTTGTCAAGAACCATGGATCTGTACAACTGGTTTAACCTTACTGAATGCTAGCTCAGAATAATTCTGGATTCCTCAAGAAGTCAATCAAACCTGAATCCATGACCCTGCTGGAGGATTTCCTTGTAGTGCTAATGCCAGCAGGCAAACTGATGCTATTGACCTGTTTACAGACATATGTAAGTCTATGGCTCTGTTCAGAACAGAACTGTAAGACTCTTCTATTTTACTGAGAGGGGAGGAGAAAGAATAGAGCAGAATGCTGTAGACATGCAAAAATGACCTTACTTTTTCATTACAGGACAGCATCAAAACATGTAGACAAAGATCTTGGAAATATAGAAGAAAACAAAAAACTAGAAGAAAACAATCATAAATCTGAAACTTAAGAAAAAATGTCAGTCATCACTCCAGGTAAGTGTTTCATATTGCAGCATTTAACAGCTCTTTGTCCACCATTTACTTTTTCATTGATCACAGTTGTAATGTGGAATCTGGTGCTCCCCTTTCAGAGATTAGGCACTGGAGTGATTTTTGAGTGGCGCAGTGTTAGGACAGATAGACTCAAGCCCCCAGCCAGTTAAGAATTCATACCTGCATATGCATATATTAAAGAAGCCTGATATTTAGATGTAGCTTAACACTTGGCTTTATTTCAAACCATGGATTTAAGTAAATGAAAATACAAATTTGTGTACTGAAACACTGTGGGTATACATGTGTGTGCGTATGGATATGAAGAGTCTGTTTAAGTATATTTTAGAAGGTTTTGAGTTATGACTTGTAAATTTTATAGGCACCTTCTTCCCATACTGAAAGCAAATTTGGTTTTTAGTCCTTGGTCTGCTTTATTTGTCATGACTGAAAAAGGCATGAAACTTGCATTAGAAAAAAATCATACTCAAGATTTCATATACTAATGCTACTATTGATTTTATCCTGGAAAGAGACACTGTATATTAAGTTAGTAACAGGTATATTAATTTAGGAATGGTATGATCCAACTGGGATCTGTATAAATCTGTAAACAAATAATGAGGTAGTTGCCTAGGTTCAGGAGCACTAGGCAAGCACCAACAGCACCACCCGGTGTTCACATATATATACCAGTGCTGCATATGTATATGCCACAGCTGCATCTCTCTTCTTAGGTACCTGAACTAAAGCTTTAGACCATTTTTGTGGCCAGCTGTGGCCATTTTGAATTAACACTGTGCTACCAAAGAGTGTGGAAACCAGGTAATCAGCTACAGGCTTCCTGAATTAGTCAACAACTGTTCTTCAAAAGGAGAGTTATACAACTTCTGTGTCTCTGCATTGTGAGCCCCTCAACAGGAAAGCTTTAGACAATCCTGATTTCCAGTGATCTGAAGGAAACAGTGTTGGGTACCTACTTGAGGTAGCAGGGGTTTAAAGCATGTATGACATTCCATATTTATTTAAATAAGTAACTTTTTATGTAAGGGCAGCTCTCAGTACTTAAAATATATCAGTATTGTCTGAATGTACCAGTTGTACTAGTATGGAAAAGGGGGTTGAGAATACTGGAATTAGGCCCTGTGAGTAATTTTAAAAGTTGAATATAAGTAAATTTGGATTCTGAAAAAGTTGCTGTGTAAATACCCAGTATTTCTAGTGCAGTTTTTCCATGGAAAAAAATCTGTCATCTTCCTAGTTACGGCTTGTTCTGTGCCTTTTTTTGGACCTAGTACCTTCTGTAACATGGCAATATTGAGGTAAGGTGATGGAGCCGAAGCCAGCTGGGAATGTTTACTGTACACAGGAGTTGAAATAACATCATGTGCCTTTGGTGCAATCTTTTACTCTACTTATTTTGTTTCTTTAGATCAGTAGATCTACATAAATGAAATGGACATAAACTCATAACTTACCAGATTAACTGACTGGAGTTAGTGGGAATTATTATTGCAACAGCTATTTTTAAGATAAAAGCATGTATTCTCATTGCTGAGTGACAGAAGAAAGTACTAATCATGCAGCTGTTCATCTGAAGGTTCAATAGTGACTAGTTAAGCTGGTTAACATATTTCAAAATGTTTAACTGTCTTTGTCTTTCCCCTTTCCAGAGAATACATATAGATCAATTGAAGCATGAATGTGGATTGTAAATCAATATATACGAAGAAGTGACAGCTATTCATGGTTCGAGTATTAAACAGATCATACGACCAAGTTTTCAAAGGATTTCAGACACAATTATCTCAAGCTAAAAATACCCCAAGAAACTAATTTTGGCAACACCCATGGTAATAGGTCACCATGTTGTGTTCTGTTTGAAATATTTTTTTGTAAATGTCTGCACTGAAGATTTCTTTTTGTTTGCCTTTATGTAAATTTTTTACGTAGCTATTTTTATACACTGTAAGGCTTTGTTCTGGGAGTTGCTGTTAATCTGATGTATAGTGTAACAGTTTTATTTCAGTTGTTTTTATGACACCCTATGAGCAGGTACATGTCTAATTCTGATTGTTATCAGTGAAGCCTCTGCTTAGTAGCAAGTACCTAGAGTGTAAGATTGTTAAAGGAAAACATCAAACTCCTTTTTCATTCCCTGAAATCACAGTGATGGGTAAGGGTGACAGCTGTGACAAGAATAATCTAAATTGGTAATAAAAGTGAACACTTAAAAACCATGCAAAGCTGAACAGATAGAAAGGGAACAAAGAGTTTCCACAAAGAAGTCTGGGTATGACAGCAAGGAAAACAATGAGAATTCCTAGCCTGTGTACAGACAGTGGCTAATCATCCTTTTCTTCCAGAGTATGACCCAGTTGATTGATACTTTAACAGTCATCCTTCATGTTAGAATTAGGATAAGGAACTGGAATTCTGGATTAATTGTGATTCCTTTATGTTATCCGCTGCCTTAACGTACTGTACCTTTCCTTCATTTCAGAACGATACCAGTCAGAATTGGAATCTTTTTTTAAAAAGTGGTCATATCAAAGCTGCATTTTTTTTCCACAAAAATAGAATATATATATATTTTTTGTGTGTTTTTGTTAACTATGCTACAGATATTGAATGCACCTTGAGATAATTCTAGTGTTTTTAACTGGTACCTAATTTATCGAACAGTACATATAATTGTAACAATGAAATGTCTATGTATCTTTAGTTACAGTCAAATTTGTAACTTTATAAACATATTTTATGCTTGAGGGAATTTTTAGGATGGGACTCACAAGAAGTTTAAGGGTAAATGGCCAATAGAAAGTTGTACTTAAGGGAGAGAAGCTTCATCTTACGCAGAAGGTGAGTTTCTGAAAGAAAGTAACAGGTCTCTTTGATGGAGGGGAACAGAAGAGTAAGCAGAACATCAGGTTTCCACTTATAAATATCCAGGGAAAAAGTAAGTTTTTATAGAATGGGAGGCAAAAAAGAATAAATAAATAAATAAAAGAAAAAAGATGGATGTTAGGAAATGTATTTTGCCACTTTTGCATTATTTAGGGGGAAGAAAACACTGTTACTTGTAAATTTGTAAAATGTTAAATGTCTGGGCAGTAGTGACTGATGTCTTAATAAAAGCTTCCTGTAGTGCATTGGCATGGATTAAATACATCAGATGTCCTTTAAACTCTATGCTGTATAAGATACTAGAGGGAAATCCTGTTATATGCCTCTAAACTTTGATTTATTACTGTTTTATTTGGCAAAAAAGACAAAAAATTGGTCAATATTTAAACCAAAGTAAAATGGGGGAAAAAACCAAAGTAATTTTTTTTGCATGGCAAAGCCATTCTGTTATCTCTGTAAATATTGTGATTTTTTTTTCTTAGAATTTTGTTAAAAAAATTCTAAAATTTTTAAACATCTGTTTTTCCAAAATAAAAGGTGAACACACACAAAAGTTACTTTCTATACAAATAGATCTTTTGGTGCGAGAACACTGCCAAGTGATATGTATTTTTTAGGAAACAACCACCACCAATGCAGTGGGCATGACTCTGAACAGGAAAAGCTGTAACTGAGCCCTGTGGAGGAGCGTGCAAACATCACCTGTCTGTGTTTATAACACTACAAGTAGTCCATAAATACAAAGAAGAAACCTCTGAAGATCAAAAGGGAAAGCATAGGGAAGGGCTGAAAATTTTCATACCACTGTCGGAGAAGTACAGGGGAGAGGAGAAGAAAGAAGTCTTTCAATTTCCACAGAAAAGGAAATGACAACTCCTCACCTTTTGGGATTTTGCTAGATCTCCTATGCACTTTAAATTGCCAGTCCTGGGAGCTGGGTTTTTCACTGCTCCGAGTTCATTATGGGCACTTTTCAAGAACCAAGAGTGCAAAAGAGTTTATGTTTCTATCCATGCCTAAACGACAATAAAACCGAAGTATGTCTTCACTGGCTTGTCTGCAATCTTCATTTGCAAGAACACGCATGAACCACACACTGGGAGGGCACTTACCCAGATCTCACATTTGCACAGACTCCCGTCCTCCAGGTTTGCTTCCGTAGAGTCCAGCTGGGAAGGGAAGTCCTCCAAAGCCATGGGGGGCTCAGTGGAGGGGTAGGGGTACAGGCTTTCAAATGGAGATGCATTAGGGACTGGAAAGCATCAGGACTCCCTTGGAGAAAAGCACATGCCCAGCAGGAATGTGCAGCCTTGGCAAAGCTCATCATCCAGGTCTCTGCCTCATGGCCTGGTTAAAAAAGTACTGTAACAATTGATCTGATGAGATCACTGCACATCTGATTCTGTTACACTGCTTGAGTTGAATTTCAGTCTACTGCACAGGGGGAGAAAAAAATTTCCTGCTCACAAACAGTTTAAAGGCACAGCAAGCAACAGGGGGAAGGAGCTTATTATCCTCTTGTTTTAAGGTTGGGAACTCAAGGCAGGTCATGGGGTTTGTTTATGGCTGTACGGGAAAGTGGAACAAACTAATGGGTCTGTCTGATACTGCAAAGGCTGCAGCATGCAAAAGTTCCCAGAAGTAATACCAAACTATAGCTCTAGTGCTATGGATATAGAATCATAGAATGGTTTGGGTTGAAAGAGGCCTTGAACACCATCTAATTCCATGTTCCTGCCATGGACACCTCCAACTAGACCAGGTTGCACAAAACAGCTATTAAAACACTTGTACAGTAACATGATAATAGTGTAGCTCAAAGGTGAGGCCTTCAGAAGAAATGAAGTATTTATGGTTTGACATGACCAAAGGCAAAGAAAGCCCTGGGGACATTTTTTACTGGTTTCAAGCAGTACAGGACAGCCTCTGTTGTCAGGCTTTACACACAACAGATACTGTGCTGCTGGAGCTAGCAAGTGGTCACAGCTGTAACTGGCTTTAAATGCTCAGCAGACTGATTGCCAGTAAAGCAAACAAGCCACACCTGATGGTCTTTATATTAGCCACTATTCACCAACATCAACCCAGCACTACATCACACCCTTACCTGGACACAGTTTTTATCCTGTCATGTTTTGAAATACATATGTAAATAAGTAACCCTGGATTCTATATCCCTTTTATCATTATTGGTACCAGCCCACAGAGACAAACAAAATATGAATACATGCAAATTCTGCAGATAGATGTTGCCCAGGAACATCTGGTATTCACCTAATACCCTCACAGCTGCTAGCTGTGGCAGTTAAACCTGATCTACTTGTAGTACCACAGGTAGCTGGATACATTCCTGTTGACTTCATGTTTCACCAGGCATATGTATGCAATTACCTCAACTAAGATTAAGCTGTGACATTAAATGAGATCATGACCTCCTATGTCAGCACATCTGTGCCAATGTTTTCTGGGTGTCTCCATCAAGGTGTCTGTTTCCAAGAACTGCCCAATACAGCCTTTTAGAACAGGATTCTTCTTCTCCAGGCAGATGATGATGGAAGGCACATAACTTCTGGTTACATGCTTCTCCTAACCCCTGACAGCTCCCACACTCTTCTGGCAGAGAGTAGCATCCTCAAGCTGGCAAAACTGAGTGCTAAGCCAAGCTGACTGCAGCATTCCCTCACAATCAACCAGGCCACCACTACCACCTTCTTAACTGTGTGTGCTTCACATGTGATGCAGCACACGCATTTAATAACAATTTACTACACATCAAATTACAAGAGAATCAGAACCTAAGCTTATTACTTGTTATCAAATTGTGTCAAAAAGCCAGGTTTTAGGATGAGGCTCACTCCATGCACCAGCTGCTCAAAATTCTTTAAATGTCCTCTAATTCATACATTCCTCTCATTTACATTCTATTTAGAAACATTTATTCTATTAGCAGCAAGGCATTTACTTTGATGTAGTAATGGATTTCAGCTTGAAAAGGTAGAACCTGACAAATTGTTAGGAAATTTTATTCCTTAGGAAGAAAACAGCCATGTACTTCCCTCTTCAGACACTCATCCCCCATATATTTTGCCCATTTTCATGTTCCACCTGGTAATATAGCTGTGCCTTCCATCATCCTCCCGTCCCTGTACTGGTCCTTGTTTCCGTATCTCCTGTTCTGTATAGATAGATGCTCTGCTGCCCCCACCATCAATTATTTGTGGGACATTTAGTACGGAAATGCCAAAGCACCTTGAGATAAACTGCAGCAGTTTAACACAACTATAAATATTCGATGTGCTGTGAAACAAGAAAGGTAAATAGAAACACACTCACCTTCCCATGCTGGGGCTTCTGCATGTCCATAGCCATTGTCCTGTAGTCCCCTGGAGCTCCTTGTTTTTGGAACAATTGCATGCAATCTTTTCCTGTCACGCCTACAGCTAGAAATAATATTAAATAAACAACATTAGCAATCTTTGTACCGGAATGCCAGCGCAAGCCTTACATTTAAGGATGTGATACTTTTTCATCTGTTTCAGTCCATGTAGCTGTGATGGAAGGGTTTATTGCACACTGTCCAGCTCTGGACTTGAGAGAGCAGATGAAAGAAAGGCACACCCTGTTGCTCTAAAATCCAATTGTATTTAAACATAGCAATTTCCAATTATTTAATTTTATTTAGGAAAAAACACTTCCTATTTCAATATAAACCTACATTCAACCTCACTCAAAAACTCTCTGCATAATAAAGCTTATAGTAAAAATGGCCAACTAAAAATCCAGAAAAGCATGAACGCTGTACACTCACTAACTTAAATCCTTTCCCCCTGATCTTGTCACCACAGCAATCAAGTCATCACCTGTGTAGGTACCTCACTGATGACAATTTGTTTTCTAAAGAGCTAGAAAGCAAAAACAAACTCATATTGTGTTGTAAGTGTTCAATAATGTCTACTCAGCAGATCCAAGAGTTCATTAATACTTCCATCTGTGACAAGAAGAGCTAGCCTAGCATGGACAACATCATAATACATTTAAAAGGAAGAACATACATAATTGAATCTAAATTCAGGAAATGAAATAAATTAAAGAATCACATAAAGGCTTATATAGACAAAATATTTCCACAAACTCAATTTCAGTGATGCTGATATGAAGCTCTCTGCTTTCATTACTTCAAATAAGAAAGGTCACACTAATTTCCTTGTATTTAAGAAACACACGCAACACACACAACTGGCCAAAGTGACTGCCCTTACTGAACAGAAAAGAAATAGGACAAGGAAATCAGATTAGACAGACCTTCTGGTAAAATTAGAGCTAGCAAGATTGCCAGAGTATGCAATAAGGTAGTTCCTTGTCTATGTGCAATGTCTCTTTAACTCCCACTTGCCGTTCCCTGGCATAATTCCTTCCGCAGCACAGCCTGGGTTTGCTTCTGCACAGTGCCAGATCCTGGTTTCTCCTAAACCAAAGTTCATTGGGAATGGCAGCAGCGAAGAAGAATTTTTTCACTGAATTTTTCACACATGCTATAGGCAGGGGTAAGAGCAACAAAAGCCAGCAGGGATCATAGGCTTTTGAGAAAGTAACTTCTGTGGACCACCTCCTTTCACACTGCCTGAGGAATCAATAGTTTGGTCCTTTAAAAAAAGTAGGAGAGAAGGGAAGAGTGAAATTGCAGTAAATAGAAGCATAACTCACCAGAAGTTATCTTTACTGACAGCTAAATCATTTGAAGTGCAAATCTTTAAAGCAGGGGAGACACAATAAAAAAAGCTGAGGTGGGAACACAGCTGTGTTCATTGCCCTCCCAGGATGTAGTGCTTAGATGCAGTGCTACCCTCTAGATGCTAATGCTACCTCTATGGCTCTCTCTGGAGATCTTATTCAAACATTTGCTCTCCCCTCATAATATGTATGCTTTTCTACATTTACTTTAGCTGAAAGGTGCTAATAGCTGTCACCAGGAATGGAGCTGGATCCCAAGGCAGTCAGAGCTACCCTTAACAAAGCTGCTACTCTCAGTGGCCATCTCCAGCTCCAGCAGAGGAAGGCATCAAATCTCTGTATATGGCTCCAGAGACAGAGCAATCTGTACTATCAGGCAGAGGTAAAGTCAACAAATTATCACATCCACCTTGTCTCAGCTGCAGCAGGACAGAGATTTAAATGCTGCAGAGTAACTTGAACCATGCAGAGAGCTGGCATTAAGCAGGATGTATTTGCTTCCAAAGTTTTAAGAAAGCCTAATGGCTGAACCAGCAGAAGCAGCTGGAGCAGAACCTGATGCACAAATGTAGCCTTGCTGCAGCAGCAGGCATCAAGCGAACTTTTGAGACATTAGCACTTCTCTGATCTGTACAATTCAACTCCGAGGTCAGAGGTGAAATAAGGGAGGGGAAAAAGCTTATTGTGATCTGTGAAAACAATCCAGCTGGACAGGATAAGCCTCCTCAGCTCTAAGCAATATACTGACCAAATGCAAACAGCTCAGCTTCCCCACCATACATAATACTGCCCTTATAATAGCTACTCAGCTTTCAATACAAAAACATATACATGAATTTACATGAGGAAATGTAACCAAGTGCATTTGAAGGTATTAACTAATAACCGCTTCTCAAATGGTATTTTAATGCACTCAGTTCTGCCTTCCAACTAGATCTTGACACAAGACTATAATATAGTCTTGTATAATAAGTAATCCTGCATACAAATGCACTGCTCAGCATTCCTGACAAATCCACCTGGAATACAAAGCATAGCCATTTGTCACTGTCTGGGCATGTGAAAGAGACGTGGCCAAAGAAACTGGCTATAGTAAACAGCACAGGTGAGAGAACTTATGAATGGGAGAAGAGCCTCTCTCTTTCCACCCTCATGAAGAGAATTTTCATGTGAAGATATCACAAACAAGACACCCATATCTATTACTGGTGCTCATCCACACAGGGAAAAACTAATACAGGAGGACAGAAGTGGCAAGAGAAACTGTCAGGAACTGAAGAACCAAAATGGAACAAACAATGGAATTACTCATAGGACATTCCAGCTGACCAAGAATCATTTGAAAAGATTCAGAGGAAATGAAAACAGGAACGAGGAGTTCCTCAAAAAGAAAATAAACCAATCTGTGACTTTCATAGGAATTCAAAACCACCAGGCTACCACCCTTTCTGCAATGGCAGCTCTGAATCCAAACAGACTGGAAAAGCTGAGTATACAGGTCCAAGGAAAAATAGGCAACCCCCATCCTTCTCTGAAACAGGCACCATGATCTAAAACTAAATGTAACCAAAACATTTAACAGGATATACGACAGACCAAGACAAGATTGACCATACAGGAACTGATGAGCTACAACTACTAAAAAAGAGCTTCTAAATTAAATACACCAACTTCAAGGAAGCATTCAAAAGATTGCAGACAAGGGTGAAAAAGCCTAGGTGGAGGAGAAGAACCAGGCTAATATTAAAGATGTGTCTACAGCACTTCCTCAGCACTTTCTGTCTCAGGTTCTACAGAGACACAGTCACGCATGGCCCAAAACCAGAAGAATTACCTGCTAGGTTGTTGCCCCAGAGTCCAACTCTCCTCCCTTACACAGCAACACAACTGATAAGGACTGTAACTTTTAAACATTAATCAACACATTACTAATAATTAATAAATCCAATGACCTAATTAATGGACAGATTACTGCCACCAATTCACACGATTTGGCTCACTATCACACATAAATACCCAAGTTCAGTGGTTTTGCTATCAGTACTAAAGCAAAATCAGATTTATCTGGTATTACTGGTACAGTCACCTAACTGAGGGTGGCCTTTCAAGACAAACTCCTTAAAGGCTGTTTGGTCCACATCTGTTACCTTCAGCTGACATGCCCTGTAAGACAAACTCCTCTATTTCAGCTCTGATACCATTACATGGTTCCAGTTAAGCACAAGCACTTACCTATCTTCTGCATGAAGAACGTGCACGCAGGAGCAAGTTTTTTGTAGGCTGCTTCTGTTCACGTACACCATCCAGCTCTCTCTTTCAGATGATGGATCACAAAGCATTGCCCTTAATGTGCGCTTCAGACAGTGCAGGTTTCCTGCGGAGACCCTGGAATACAAGACCTGACCTTCCGGCGGAACATCTTGCTCCCTCCCATAGGTTAACTCAGGGATCTGTAGGAGAATAAAATCCATAGGGGTCATGGGCAAACAAATCATTTGTGTGAGAAAGAGGCAGCCCAGCTCTAATCTAGCACAGA
Source organism: Psilopsiagon aymara (assembly GCA_024733675.1). NCBI lineage: Eukaryota > Metazoa > Chordata > Aves > Psittaciformes > Psittacidae > Psilopsiagon > Psilopsiagon aymara. Next base: position 76,289 of record JANRGW010008831.1, on the reverse strand, counting down.
AAATTATTTGATTTAAATCCACAACACTGAAATTGAATAAGGCAGCAAAAATATTCTTCTGCTCGTATCCGCTGGCTCCCTAATTAAAGTTGCATTGTTAACTCTGTCAGGGATGCAGCAAAGCAAAGCACTGTGTACAGGGAGCACTCAAGGCCAGTTGCACCAGGGCCTGAAGTAGCCTGCAGAAGCAGAGCTTACTGCTTTGCACAGAAAGATATTCACCCTCTTGCACTTCTGGTGCCTGAGCTGATACAAGTGAGCTGCTCCAAGGGAGAAATTGTCCCACTGGAACCTATCTGCAGCAGGGGAAAGTTTTGGGTACAATTTTAAATATCACAGTTACCATTAACAGGGCTTTGACTACACAGTTAATTTCATTAGCCATGAAGACCAAGCAGCCATCAGAGCCTCACCCTTCTGATCCTTAATCATTCTTGACAGCAGGTGGAGTTTTGTTTCTTGAATTAGCAATGCTTCTTCCCTCACATCAGAGATCATTTCCTTCCAGTACAGATCCAGCGCCTGGAGAGCAAGGCAGACTTAATTGGTTTCTTTTCCCCCCAATGATGCCAAACAGGCTTTGATTAATCACACCATCACCGGATCATATTCTGATGAGCAAAGCAAGCTAAGCATTATTTATACTTCTAAATGTGTTAGGCATTTACAGAATGGTTTTAATAGTTGACACTCTGAATATCCGCAACACTGGTTTGAATGGCAAAGTGACAACACTTTAGTACATGGAGATCCGCAAGTCATTTCTAAGCCCTGGCTGAAAGTACCCAGGCTCAACAAAAAAACCCCTAGGAATTAGTTCATCCTTGGCTTTTAAAGTCTGTTCTTGCTAAAAACACAAACTCCAGGAAGCACTATGTTGCATGTAACTGACCTGTTCACGAGATGCTAGCCACACTGCGCACCCTAACAGTTCCCAATAGGCAGGTTCGACTGTCAGAAGCATTCAGAACTTTTTACCATTGAACTGAGTTGCAATCTGTGGTGGTTCAGCCATTTTTCATGCTTCTATAGCCTGCAAAACAAAGCTTTGTAGATCAGTAAGCACAGGGACTCTCAGCTGGGACAGCTGCCTTCTGAGTGGCCACCTCAGGCACACAGCAACCTAGCAGGTTTTCCCAAACATGCAAGCTTTACTTCAGGCTTTAATAGAAAGATTTCCCTCATCCCTTCTTGCTGCCTTCTGTTGCAATTAAATGATTTGAGCCTCCTGCCTGGCCTGGCCATTAACTAAGTCCCAGTGCATATCCTGTGATATTTAACCATTGACTCAAAAGTCCGATCATGTTCAGAACCTCACAGGGAAGTCAGACGCTGTAATTTTATTACCAGGTTCTTATTGAAAGCGGAATGTCAGACTGAAGCTAATCAGTTCTGTTGACACAACAAGCTTCAAACTCCTGGCTTACTCCTTCCTAATCAGAAGCCTAATCAAATTTTACTTGTTAATATGATCTGATTATTAACCTGCCCAGGAAGGAAAATGTTTTTCCCCCATTTATTTAAGTCAGGACCCTCCTGGGCTCACTGCCTAAATCCAGACGTTGGTCGGCAAGTGGTGGTACAGACCTCACATATTGTTCTGTTATGTGGGGATTTTGTCACCTCTGGAATAAAGGGTAATACCAGCCATGAAGAGCAAAAGCTCAGCAAATGCTGTGTTTTCTGAAAGGCAAGGGCACTATCACAGGTGGGCACTCCAAGCCACACTTATCTCCTGCATCAGTCTGATAGAGCTGCAGCTCTCTCTCACATGTGCCTGCTGGATTACAGCCTGCTTCTCTAGCCAGCTTCCCACATGCAGCAAGGTTATTGCTGCTTCCTCTGCTGCTGGCAGCTATTGCTTAACTGCAGCTCTGCTCCTTGCTGCTTTCCATCCTCTCCCTGCACTAATGCACTGATAAACCTGCAGTGCATTTGAGGGCAAGCAGCCTGTTGTGTTGCATTGCAGCATGAGAGCTGCCCTTTGGTACTCAATTTGGCTGTGATGAGGTGGTCAGGGACAAGGAGGAAACCTTAGAAAGAGGGGATGTGAAGAGGAGATGGGAGGAAATGCTACAGAGCAACATCATCAGACACATCAGGGAGCAGAGAGGGGCAGGTGACAATTAGCAAAGGAAGGGGGGATTTATTCTAGAAAGTAAGGGAGATACCAAAAACCTGCAGAAGAGCTGAGGAGCAGGAAAAGAGAGAGCAAATGCCTGAGAAAGCACAGGCTAAACAGGAAAATTCAAACTAGAAAGAACAGGGAGACTGTGAAAGAGGAAGCAGCACAGGACAGAGGAAGTGGCCGTGTAGAGAGTAGCAACCATCAGCAAGGTAGCAAAATAACTGAGAAAGAATGTGCTGCTTCAGAAAGGACAGGCAAGGAGAAACATGAGGACAGCCAAGGACCGGTTCTGGGCAGGCAATAGGAAACAAACATCCTCAAAGCATTTCCTTGTTTTGTACAACCACTGTTTAGAAATACTCAGTACTGAAACATTAAGTAGGTTTACAACTACTTGCACAGGTGCAAGGAAACATCACAATGAAAAGGAAATGGAGGAGAAAACATGGAACATGCCTAGTTAATTCTACCATGCGCTTCAAATTCCCATCGGCAGGCACTCAGATGGATGAGGTGACACTTTTTGCACTCCTGCTTGAGGACTGGGGGAAGAAGGGGAAGAACTTTGAACGTTTCTGAAAATGATGCACTTGTTCAGAGCACAATCGCTCAAGCAAGGGAGCAGGGACCAGAGTGAGATAAATGATCGCATGCTCCCTCTATGCAGCAGGAAGGAACAGCTCTCAATACAAATTACTCGAGTTGTCATGTTTTGGAAGGGAATGAGTAAACAAATCCATCTGATGATGGATGGATGTCACCATGAGCAGCTCAGGAAGAAAGTATTTAAAGCATCACTCTAATTACTGCAAATCTTTGTGGATTTAAGGCATTCGGGGGTCATCTATCAAAATTAAAGCACGCTACGATTAGAGAACTGCATTAGAACAGGATACATCTTGCTGTACAAGGGAGCGTTCCAAATTAAAAGTAATATACAGGAAAAATGTCATTCCTTTGAGCTTTTACTGAAATCTTAGACAATTTGTAATTAATATGCATGCACAATGAACCTATAACTTGGTGGGGAATATCACTGTCATGTGCCTTTTTAAGACTCAGTAATTTTAATGCCATTTTTATTAATATGATTAATGCAAACCCGTATGGGTAGACGGGAAGGAACAGAAGCAAATCAAAGCTCACTGTCTGCTTCATTTAAATGCAGACTGGTAGGAATGTGTACTGCTCTCTGGCCTGAGATATCAAACGGAAAGGGAAGAAATCCAAACCTCAGGGAAACTGAACCATTACTTAGGGAAGAGGATTGGAAGTTGCCACCCATTTAATGCAGCTTGTTCAACCATACTTGGAGACATAACCGTGCCTTCTGCAAAATGCTGTGATAATGGGTAAGGATTTCAAAGAAATTTTCATAAATGACAATATTTTACAGGCTGTAAAAGAGTTTGAAATTGACAAACACCCTCCAATAGCGAGCCAGAAAATGAGGACAGTTTAATCCACATAACCTTGATTTAGGCTCACAAAGGATGCAGTAAAATGTGGGGCAATGAGAAATCAAGTCTCCTCCTACAATTTGAGACCCTTTGCCTTAGGAGAAGGTGAAGCGCACCAGACAATCCATACTTTGGTGCTAAACCGTCGTCATAAGAGCTGTGCATCCACCTATCAACCAGTTCACGGACTCTCTTTGCTTATTGATTCTATTTTTATTAAGCAAACCAACCACAAGGAAGACTCTTTCTCCTTCCCCCCCTTTCCCTCTGCCTCCTACCTGTTTATCTTCTGTTTGATCTGCAACCCAGAAAGCTTCCTTCCAGGTACTTTTTCTCTAATGGAAAGTGAAGCAGAAAGAAACAGACTTTCAGCAAAATCTTCTTTTTGCCTGTCATTAAATTCCCTTCAAAATGTCTCCATGGCTATAAAAAAATCCCTCCAGCTTCATATATTTGCCATAACTTTATCCTTTATCTTCACTCCTGCTGCAATTCTACCTCCATTCCATCTTTAACTTTGCTTTATTTGGGTAAAAAAAAAAATTAGGAAGTAGAAAAAAGCCCCATGTAGAAAAAAACACCAGTATTTTGCCAGTCTATAAATATGGTACCTTCTCCTTGAAATCTTTTCTCTGCACTACTGCAACCTCTTACACAATTGGGATGTTTGTCATAGGTCTCTTTTGCTGGGCCCATGTTTGAAGAAAAAATGCATGACATTAATAGTAGATTGTTGAGAGAATGAACAGTATGGGAATTCTTGCCCAGACAGCAATTCCACTTCCCCAAACCTTCGCAGCCTCCCTTCATTAAATAGGGCAACAGGACACCTCAAGTTGATAAAAGCAGTTACATTAGTGTTGCCTTAAACAGCAGCATTCATTTGGAGTCAACACAGAGCAGTGATGACCTGACCCATTGCAGCTGTGCTGTGCACACCCCCAGCAGCTACACCACTCTTCATATCACACCACAAACCACAGCATGCCTCCTTCCTGAGACTCCCCTAAGAGGCTATTTAACTTAATTTGAGAGACTCCACATGTTCACAGCCTGAGACTCCTGCAATCGAGCAATTTGCCTATAAATTAGGCATTACTATTCAGCTTCATGGAGAACATTGTAAAGATGACAGCACTATAAAAACATACAGACAAGTATGATTTTAATTACCAAATAATAAAAAAGAGACAAACCACTGACATATTTAAAAGCTTCAGATTCTCAACATTGCACTGATATTTGACTGTCCAGACATGAAGCAACTGTAATTAAAGCAACACTTCCAGAGCTGGCCAGGCACCTAAAGGAAGCCCGGTGCTTCAGAATGGCAAATAGCTAAAGAAACAGTAATGAAGAGCTTCTAATGACATGTCAGTTACTCGCTGTGGAAGACAGAAGGGGCAAAAAAGCAGCAAAACATTACTGCTTCTGAATGTTCCTTGGCAGTGAAAATTGTATAAGAGGAGGAAGATCACAGTGGGACATGTCAGGAGATTGAAGAGAGGAGCACAAGCTCCCATCAGGTGTGGTACTTAGGCTGCCACAGCCAGCAAGTGTGAGAACACAAAAATTCTATAAGGAACCTAGTTTCTGAGACTATATCTCCACCACCTGTCCCTTGGCCCATGTCAATTTTGTTTTCCCAGCACAGGAAGGCAAATGCCATTATTTTCACTTACCATTAGAACCTCTCATGGCATCTCCTGCAGAATCCATGACATCAGACACTTCCTTTAAACTAAACTAATCAAATATTAGTCTTTGCAAAATGACCTAAAAACACCAAAGAGAGATCTTGGAAAAAAAATAAAACTGACTCTGCAATGCTTTGTCCATCATTTACAACCTGGCTCATCTCCCACTGATAACAATGCAATTATAGAAAGGACAGATTTCTTATTCTCCAGACAGAACAAGGTATAGGTGTTTTGCAGCTTCCAGGTTTCCTTCTTCAGCATCATGTATGACACCAACCTCCACTTTCTGAGGTGCAAATAAATGAGCTACACTTATGATGTGTATTTAAATTCCAATTATCACACAATTAAGCTACAACTGTGCTTCTCAAGAAACAATATGCTCTTACAGCATAAACAAAACATCAGCAGAATTACTGAGATTGTTTCTTAGAGATATAAACCATCTTCATATACCTCTTACTGCTCTTCACAGGGACACTGCTTTACACCCAAAGGATGCCTTCCTCTCTACACATGAAATTTCATATCAACCATTACTAATATAGCCTTCAAAGCATTTTGAAAACAACATGTATCAAATCTTGTGGAACTGCTTCCCCTTTCCTTGCACCCCATCAAACTCATCCGATGCACCTTTGCTAAATAAACCATAACCCCCTTCCCAATCCAGAAGGGAACAGTCAAACACTTCAGAAACCTCAGCCTTCACTCAACAGAGCTGAAAGATGAAGAACTTCCAGGTAAAGAACTAAAAATAGTTGCCATCCCCCCACTCAAACCTGCACAACCAAGTACCATTTTGTTATCTTTGCCCGCTATTTTTAGATTCAAAGTCCAGTTTCTCTCTAAACTCAAGGCCAAGTCCTAGCAACATTTCCTCCTGTCAGGACACAGCTCTGTAAAACTGATCCCACGGGTGGAATAAGGCCTGATTCATTGGCGCAAACGTAGAATGCAAAGTGCAAAAGCCTGAACGACTTTCCCCTTTTTTCTTATTCTCTAATCCAAGAAAGCCCACTAACATTGCAGCTTCAAACTAGCTGACATGCAGCCCAGAGATCAAGCAAGCATTTCTAAGCTTATTAGAGGCTGTTTTTTTCCAGGAGTTCCCCCCCCCCCATCTCTCTGTTATTCAGTGGACATGCAAATGAAGTATTATCCAACTTGTTCCCAAGTTTCTTACACAAATGCAGAAGGAGTGCTCGCCTTAGTACAGTCCTAAACTACTCCACAGACCTGGCACACACATTTCTGCAGGCTTGGAGTGCGTTTCTGTATTTAAACTGAGTGAAATACACATAAATAACATTTAAACAACTTAACTCACACTGGCTTTACAGTACCACAGAAAATAAAACCCCTGCAGTTCAAAAACATCCCTCTAAACACCTCTGCTTTAGATACATTAAATATTATAGACATAATATTTACAACATAGAACTACAAAGACAGCATGTCCCTCCCCTCTCTTTCCCTTTTCTACCTTTTAAACACTGGAACACCTACCACAAAGCACATAACAAGAGTTTCTCTAGATAAATACATTTAAGTCATGAAACCAAAAGCAGCTAATAAATTTAGGTGCACAGACAATTTTAAACATTCTGAAAAACATTAAAATGTGCTGGGTGATCAGAAAGTCACTTTCGAAAACACCTGAAAGTGAAGCATCCCAACTGCCCCCAGAATAATTTCACTGTATTTGTGCAACAATTTTCTCCCTGCCTGATGGCTGTAAGACTTACTGCCAATGATGAGCATAATGCACAATCACAGCATGACCGCTCTGTAGCTGGAAAATCCTTTACACCACTGCACAGAAAAGTAAAACCCAGACTTTAATGCTGAGAAAAAAATGCTTCCATTTTAAAGAATAACCTCTTGCAAGTTCTCCACAGAGAAAAATGAATGTGTAACTGCAGGCTGCTGGCATTCTGTACAAGATAAAGTACAACCCTTCCTATTGCAGGAATTATATGGCTGGGTAAGGCTTTAATTGGCATTCCTGTAACAGAATTCAAAACCCAAATTAAATACACCTTGCTACTTACATACATTATGAGCCTTCCCAAGACTTAAGAGGAAGCCCTCTGCTGCAGTAAGGTCTCAAATGTTTTTCAGATTTAACAGGTTCTCCAAACTGGGATCTGATACAAAACATCCCAATGATAAATGAGGTTTCGTATTCCAGGTCATTTATTCACAAGACTTGGTGAACTTCCTCATTATCACTTTCAAACCCACTTAATAAATACTTTCTGATCCTAGGAGATGTTAACTAAATACATATTTTGTTATAAATAACAAATGAAAGCCTCATTCTTTCTGTCTGACACTTGCTGTTAATTTAAAGCAGTATTAAATGGAATTATTAAGCCATTATCTACCATTGCGTTTTAACTAATGATGTTATTTAGAGTGATCATTTACTTCTGGTGAAAAAAATGTTCATTAAACTAACCCTTTTCTTTCTTTCTTTTTTTCTTAGGAGTATTTTCTTTACCTGTTCTCACTTCCTTCCTCTGCAGGTATCTCTGACACATCCATCCTTTCCCTGTTTCTTCTGGTACAGCTATTTACCCTGTGGTCACCGACTTATATTACCAAGAGAGAGAGAACAAGGTCTTGTTCAAACAATGTAACTGCTGAACAAGCAGCAGTAGACATGATTTCAGAAACTCTATGAAAAGCAGTAGTTCCCTTACTTGTTGATTAAACAAAGAGAACCAAAAAGAACTTGGAGACAATGTAACTCCTGAAAGCCGTTGTTCAACACATACCTTGAGAAACAAGAAAGAGGAGCAGCAGCAGATTCCCTTCTTGAAAGGCATGTACAAAAGCTTCCCCAAACTGAAAAGCTTTTCCATCATAAAAAGTGCTCTCTTAGAGAAAAAATAATTAAACCAATGCTTCTCCTGAAATCCCTATCATCCTACAAACACATGCTACTAACAAATCACCCAACCAGCACCCTCCAGGCATCTCATACAGCTATCTTGAACAGACTCTGCTACAGTCTTGAAACGGAGAAGACCGGGCAGCCTCAAGATGCACGGATCTTATTGTAATGGAGAAAGCTGAAATACAATGATGGTACAGTACGAACAAAACAAGGTCCAGTAAAGGCAGATCACTGAAAAATAATTTCAGCTAACCAAGAAAACTCAGTCCCTATTGGTAAAATAGTTTGTACATCAACAGCAGCCTCTGCATATTAGCTGCCGGCCGACACTGCTGTACTCATCACTAGGAAGAAATTAACTTCTGTCCTGTGCACCCTACCACAGGAACCTTGTGTACTTCAGAAGGCAAGTTACAGCAACCACTAAATAAGCATAGAAATGACATGGGTTTCAGGATCGGTTGAATTTTACAGCAGTATGCTCATGGCAGCACACACGAGTACAGCAGGCTACACAACCACAAAAAAGTGAACAGCATACCCCAAAGCCTTTTTGAATGAAGCCACAGACGATTTTAATTTGGTCTCAGGCCCTCACAAATTGTTATGGGATGTGGTTAAAAGGGAACCAAGAGCCAGTTTGATGGCAGGTTCACAGCCTGCAGCAGTGCCCTGGTCAGCCAATATCTTAACATCATAAAAACAACACAGAGACACAATTAAGACACTGACTCTCCTAATAATCCTGGAGACTGTTTACTCAGCAGCACCAACACATCAAAGGAAAAGATGCCAATGCCTGGAGACAAATCTGTTTAACTCAAGACAGCCTTGTTTATTTGCAAATGCTCTTCTTCTGAAACTAAACCCCAAAACATACAGAAAAGCCTTCAAGGGCTTGGAAACCACCACATGTTAAACCATTGGTTAAAAAAATATTGCTATGAGAACTGACTGAGCAGTTTCCTGGCACAGAATATCAGAGCTGTGCCAGAGACCACAGCAAGGTGGGGTGAAGAGCAATAGTGCAAGGGTGAACACCAAACCAAGGGTACTACGGTGCAGGCACAGAATGCCCTTCTCATGTGGCTATGCTGAGCCTCAAACATGGTAAGATCTCCCCCACATCAGTGCACCCTTGAACGTTTCAACTCAAATTCCCTCTTCCACCCACACTCTGAAACATTTTGACATATTTCTAAGACGTGAGACTGTCTTTCTGTTTTTTGCTGTTTGTGCCAAACTTCTACCCAACTTCTCTCACCTGACCTCACACTTGCCTCTATTTCCCCTTCATCCCTATTCCATCCCTCTTCTTCCCATTGCACTATTCCTGCTCTTCACATGATAAATCAGGGTTCTAACACACTACCTTGGAGGCATCCTGGCTCACTCAGCTGGTATGTTCTCAACCCTTCAACATCCATCTGCCTTGCTTCTGGAGGATCTCTTCTGGGTGGACAGTCTCCATTTGCAGACGACCTAAAGTAAGCCATTCATTTCTGTTAGACTTTGGGAGAACTACAAAGCACAACTGCCAGGCAGCAGCCTCTGAAACGAGGAACTCTGTATCTACAGTCCATGTCACAAATATTTATTCATCTAAAAACCACAAAGCGATCATCATTGCAACCAACCCCTGGGCAAGATTACCTGACAAATGAAGAACAAAGGTCTTCTGGGAGCCACTGGGGAATGATTCAGATGTTGCATTTTTACCTTCTGTGTATGAGAATTTTCTTTTACATTAAGGTGCCAAGGCCATCACTTGTCCGAGCCACTCATCGTAATCAGTTAACTTCACCTGCAAGCGACCTCCCAGCCCCAGTGACACATAAAATTCATTCCTTCAATCAGCACATCACCCAGGACACGAAGTAAGCAAACAGAACAGTGACTTTCCAAGCTACAAACCGCATTTGTTAGCCAAACTTCTTAGCTGTCATACTGAGACACAAGCCATTTCAAACACAAGAATCGTTATTAGGGAAAATGTCTTTATTGGTTTCTTTCCACATGTCAGAAACACAAGAGTGGGCTGCAGAAATAAGAAGTGGATTTCATCCCCATCTCTGACAAATCGTGAAACACAAGAGAGTATTTCCAGGCTGAGAAGGGAACAGGAAAAACATGTGTTAAGAAAACAGGCTTTCTCACAGAATTCTGAACCCAATTTGGACAACTGTGCTCTCAGGGGCCATTCGGATGTGGCACAAAGATTTGTATGACTGAGACAGGCAGGACTAGCAGAATACATTTGGGATTACAGAAGAAAATACAGATGTGGACTCAAGCTCAGATGGGAAATTGTCAAGTGCCTGTCATTAGTGCACTGGTGACTGATGTCACTGTGAAGAGATCTTTGGGGGGAGAAGATGCGGAAGGAAGCAAAACAATGCATCTGTTGTGCAACAGAAGCAGCACTGAATTGGGCTCAAGCTGTGATGGGTGAGAGCAGGATAAAGTAATAAAGGTACTACTGGTAACAACCATACAGAAAAGTACTGAGAATAAACATTTTGAAGTAATAGTAGAAGAATTTTATATGGACCATACTGAATTGGCAATAAAGGTTTAAACTGCAAGAGGAAACACCTGGAAGTCACATATTCAAACAAGATAATAGCTTCAGAAAACTATGCCAGCCACTAACTTAAGGCATTTTGGAATAGCTGATCACATAGACCCACCCTTCTACAGAACGTAAATTCAGTAATATTCACATGGTAAATTAATAAAAGACTCTCCTTAGGGCACTTCGTGCATTGTGGTCTAATGATAACTGGGATCATTTATTATTTTTAGAGTCCTAATGATTACACTGACACATAGAAGAAAACTATCTCTTTTGGAGTAAGCATATGTACCTCCCCACCTACCAAGGGAATGAAGCTTGCCTTTTAAAACATGGATGATTATAACAGCTTTATGATTCTGCAGATTCAGTTCAGCTATCCAAAAGGAGCAGGTATTTTGCAGGTGCGAGCACTACAGCCTAGTTCAGAACTCCACAGGAAGGCATCAGCTGGAATACTCTCTTCCCCATGCTCCACAGAGTGGCATGCACATATAAATGCCATTTAAAAAACCAAGATGATGAGCTTTAAAACAGAGATGTCTGCACATAAATCCTTATGAAGCTTTTGGTTGTTTTGCTAGCATCAAAAAACATGCTCAGCAGAGCAGTACTTCACATTTCCCTCTGCTGCTAAGACCCTGGCATCCTGTTGCAAAACAGCATGTCTTGTAAAGAACCTCTCCATGAAGGACACAGTACTTGAAGACTGGAGTAATCTGAACAAATACTCCGTTCTTTTGCACTTGACACCCAGGGAGTTAAAACAGCTACATCTTGTATGCCAAGAGGATTGCTCTGGATTTTTAGGACAGAATTATCTTCCGTGCAGTTCTTTGCTCTTCTCCCATCTTGCTGCCTAGCGTGGCATTTACTGCAGCAAGTAAAGCCGACTTCTTTTTGAACAAGCATTCATATAGTCAGACCAGCTGATCATGAAGGCAGATTCAAAAAGCTTCACAGTCAAAAGATCAACATTGAGTGGGTCTGTGCTTTTGTTTCTAGCAGGTCTAGGAAACAAGAATCTTATCATGACTGGTATTATTCTGAGGCCTTTAAGTTCCTTATGACAATCAGGAAGGTTATGGGATTACATTTCACAAATTTAAGATTTATTTTTAAGAGAGTTAGGATTTATGGTTAATAAGACTGTACCTGCTGGACATGAAATCATCTAAGGACAAATGAAATCCTCACGTGTTAAAGTAACACACTGTTTTAAAAACTAAATTTATCACTTGACTGATGGAGACTCATTGCAGCTGATAAATGTGGGCAGAGATCTCACACAGAATTAATGACTGGGTCTATCTAAAGTCTGATTTTAATACAATAAAGTTAAAGTCCGACTTCCACATCAGAAGAGTAAAAGGGAAAGAAAAAAGCAGCTGAAGTACTATGGAGAAGTATAACAAACAGCTAAATTCCCTATTTACCAACAACTAGTGACCTATATAATGGACAAGGATTTAACACAGACTGAAGTATGAATTACAAAAATCTCATCATTGAAGGTCTAATCCAACCCACAGGGAATGGAGCTGGGCTTTAAACAGTCATAGCTGCACTGTCATGCATAGTGGAGAGGGCAGATTTTCTAAGCTCTTTTTCAGAACGCTGAAATATAGTAGCAAAAAAACCATGTTTTATCCTCCTAAAATATTTCTTTCTGCATTAGGAGCATTGAGAACGTAAATGCATGGGATATTAAAAAAATAGTACTGTGAGCTTATTGTAGCTCTGTTCAGCAAAAGATTCCTGTAAATGAACATACAGTTGCATTATATTTACCACATTGGATTCCAAATATTTAATGATTATCAACTTTCTGCCATACAACTATTACATCTACATTAATAAATTACAGCTAATTTATAAATTTTTACTACTGAAATTTAGAAACCAAGTCACACATGGGGATATAAAGCAAATGTCTTGATGCAGTAAGTCACCTTATGTTAGACCAAGGCCTCATTTTTGTGGCTTACAGAACAACTATTTGTCAGACCCCTACATATGATAAGCCAAGTTTCTAAAGCAGCACAGGAAAAGTGGTAATATTCAATAACAAGAGTCAGAGTCTTAAAAAAACCATGGACCAACCCAACATTCTGTTAATATTAATTTTATAAAATACCTTACATAAACAGAGAAAGAACTCGAGCATACATAGAAACCAATCTTTAAAAAGAATGTTGAATAAAATATAAATTAATTGCAACACATCACTAAGTTTGTCACATGTTAAACGAGTTTATAAAAGGCATTTTTAGATAAAAAATCATTTGAAAGAAAATCCTTCAAAATGGAAACTACTGAAGTCCTTGAAGAAGTCATTCCTAAAAGCGCTAAAATCTATGTCAACAACAGGTAGTACCTGAAATTGCTTAGAACACGGTGCTCTTTTGCTTCAAAATTTGTCAAGCTTTATGACATAAATTTAAATGCTTTCAGGTCAGAGTCATCAGTGCAAAGTAAAGCTGGAAGCTGAAAATGAGAGAAATGTAACTGAAGAAATGATCCTGGTACAAAACTTCCTAAATTCACATTATGACAAAAACCTGCGCCAGATTCACTCTTGAGATACAGAACATTAACAAATTTAACCAGTGGCCATTCAGGATTCCAGCCAAACCATTAACATCGCTAACCATTTATTTTATCACAACTCCAACTTTTTTCTACTTGGTCTTTGGAAAAGATACATGCTGCTGATGTCCCTTCATTCTGCTCAAATTTTGGTTCCATCAGTTTGCTTAAAATGCAGTCATTTAGCAAAAAAGGAGATCAAAAGTGAGGCCAACAAACATCAAATGTGGTTTAAAGCCTGCAATGGCATATAATTGGAAGAAATATGATGGCATGTTTCTGAGTTTAACCAACTTTATTCATTCAAGCACTTCCACTGAAGTCAGTCTTCAGTAAACTTATGTATGTGCATAACACAGTGCCAGGCACAAACCCTGATATCTTTCAAAGTTTAGAAAATGCTTACAGAACTGCATGTTTAGAGAACTCGACTGAAGCCAGATTAATTTCTTTTAAGCCTATTAATTCCTGCTCAGTAAACATCAACACTCTAGCAAAGCAATGTTGCTCCATTTGACTTTAAAACTTAACCAAAACAGGGCTGAAGTGATCTTCACGTTCCACTATTTTGAAGTGCTATTAGCACACTCACTCCAAGATTAATGGAACTTTCTACAAGACACCACTCAGAATATTGCTCATCAAGATTTTTTTAACACATACTAAATAAGAAAATAGCCATTGGTGGTCACAACCAGAAAGGAGGAGAAATTAAAACCTTCACTCCATCAAGCAGGAGTTGTAGCCACTAACTGAAATAGAACTCTGTAATTTATACTAAGCTGCTGCATAAAAATGAAAAAAATACCTCCCCATTAAAATTCAGAATTTCAGAAGTCAATCTGCAGATTGTTTTTCCATCCTTGTCAAGTGTTGTCATTGCTATTCTGGCAGCTACGCTAGAACCTCATTTAAGTAATTCCAGTACAACCAGAGTATTTCATAGCATGAATCATCTTGAATTTACAGTTAGCTAAAATGCTAGCCATGTCGTAAACAAATCAAATGAAAAACAAGGTTCAAGCCACGCAAAACTTTGCCACAAAACAGAGGAAAGATGCACTTGAACTAAAAGCACAAACCATAACTTAAATCAAAACTTTGTATGATCGGTATGAAAAGTTGAATGAAAGCTGAATGAACATGTAAAGGATGTTGCAAATGCCCTTTTCTAAAACTCAGAATCGTTTGCTTAAATCAAAATGGAACAAAAGCTCTTCCCTATACCCACATTGCTCCTGATCATCTTTTATCACTAAAGCAGATAAATTATATCCATACTCTGCTTTGTGATGCTACAAAATAATTAAATTAGTTTTAAGAGTAAATTTTATTATGAAATGATGGCATTGGATAACACAGTAGTTTCCACTGGGTATTTCCAGTTACTTTGGATCCTGAAAATCAGCCATTTGCTGTTGTTAAAAAAACCTTTAAAACAAATGCATTGGCTGATGATATCTGACCCTGTAAGTGACATTACCTTCACCACTTGCTCTGAGTGAAGGAGAACACCAACAGGTGATACGGAAAAATAAATACATACCTCACAATCATCTTAGCATGCTGTGAAAATCCTTGTACACTGGTCACATCTCGAATGTGATAAATATTCTAACTACCACATGATTTTATCTTTTCAATAGCAATAAAAGTAAAGATTTCAAAGTCTCCTGGAAAAAGAACAAAAAAGCAGCAATCTTAAGAACCATTCTGAAAATATGGTACTCTTAACTTAGAGTGTACTACGAACAGACTTGTTTTCTCTCTCTCTTTTCTAAATTTGGGAAGATTCTTAATTTGACTTGCATCAATTTGGGCTCCAAAAAATATAACCTCCAAGCCTGAAGGATCGCTAACCAAGCAAAGCTAAACTGCGTTTCCCACTAAGCACTTGGAAAGAGAGTGAATGAATTTGGGTATTAAGACACATACTTGAAAATAATAATGTGGATGGATGAAAAGGTTATGAACTTGACAAAAATACTGCTACAGTAGCATTAGAAATTAACAGTGCATCACAGATTTGATTTAAAGTTTCAATGTTAATAACAAACTGATCCAAGCCACAATGAACCACAGGATAATCACTCAAACAAGAAATTAACCGCATTCTACTTTACAAAAGCTAAAACTGGAATTTACCTCAATATCATTAATATGATTCAAAAAGATTCCTTCTATGCCTCAGTTTACACAGGCCATAGAGACCTGGTGCCAGCAGTGTGTAATCAAAACATGGTATTATAATGGGCATTTGGCTTTTTGACCATTTGCAATCAAATACTCAAATCTGAAAGCTTTTACATGTCAAAACTCTATCACCGCTGAAGGAAGTGTTTTATTTGTTGGTTGGGATTTTTTTATGGAAACTCTATAAAAGCCCTCAAGGACTGCAGGTCATGGAGTTCATGTTAAACAGAAAGCTGCCCAACATTACTGTCAGAAGACCTTTAAAAAGACAGTTCATAAACAGAATAATGCATTTTACATTCATATATTTCCTCTCTCAAAAGCAAAGTAATCTCAGAAGGAAAAACAAATATATCAGTAGTGAAGGCCACATACTTTTGCATTTGATGAGCTGAAGCGCCAAAAATAATTAAAGCATCTTGTAAGACAAAAAAAAACCCCACCACAACAAAAACAAACAGAACCCAAACACAGTACTGCTGGAAAGTGATTATTCAGATGATGGGGTGGTCAGCATGGAAACTGTTGGGAATGCTACAGCAGAACTGACCACAAGTACAAGGAAATATGAATAGGAACATAGTACAGGCACCAACTAGAAAACTGCAACTTGTCAACTTGTAAACAAGAAAAAGCATTTCACAGATTAAAAGTTCTAGGGAAGTAAACTTCTTTAAATTATTTTGTCAGTTCAACCCTGATTTAAAAAAGTATGGCTAGCAAAAATACATAAGCCTCAGCATATTTATAAGTCTTGGTCAGAGCAGCCATGAGCCTTTGATAAACGGCTGGAAACAAACACCCTTCTACTAAGGATGAAAGAAAAATACTCCATTCTCTTCTTTCTCTCATTCCCCAATCCACACGTGCACATGTAGAATTCACATGCTCCAAGGAAATCTTGATACTGCTATAGATTGAGACGTGGGGAGACTGGTGGAGGAAAACAGACAAACTCTCTTAAAATACTACGGGCCACATCAACATTATTCTGGGCAATTTCAAGTGCCCTCTTGACTTCTTCAAAGGAATAGCCCTCTCCCATGAGTTTTGCAATTTTTGCATCCACATTTTCCATTGAACTGTCAGAACTGTAAGCTTTCCTGTGGTGTATTTCTGGTGCAGTCCTCCGAGGAAGTGGCTTAGGGGGCCTGGCTGGTGCTTGTGAACCATCTGTTTCAAATAAAGGAGATAAAAATCATTATAAATTGGCTTAAAATTGCATTATAGGTTGACCTCATGAAGCAGTTTAAAAAATAAAATGGTAAAGACACATGAAAAAGATATTTTAATTCATAGATACATCTCATATTAAAATTGGGACACAACCTGAATTCCTCAAGACCATCCAAAGATGGAAATAACGTAACAAAACACTATGTTACTAAGACAGGAATAATGATAGACAGGAACAAGAAAGTTACAGTCTGAATTAGCCAAAACTGGAAGGAAAAGGAAGTACAAAACTATGCTGTAATTATTAGCCAGTCAAAACTTGAGAGGCTCCCCACTGCCAAGCCCCGGTTTAAGAATTTCTTCTTAGTCTGTTAGAAAAACCCAAAAGATTACAGCCCCCAAACCAAACCAATTGGATCACAACTTTATTCAAGACCATAAGTTCTGTAGAAGATCAATCCAGCCAAATATGCCTGAGGGAGAAAATTCCTTCACTTATTGGTACATCCTGCAGATTCTGTTCAGTCAATTGCAGTTCATTTCATACATAGCAGCTACGCATAAGTACAGAACTAAGTGGTTTCTCAAAAAGCCCCTCCAGCCCAATTATTTTCAGCAGGCAGAACAGAACGCAATCCTTCCTCTCCAGTCCCCCTATGGCAATATCTCCCCTTTCCTTCTCTTCTATGGAAAGGTTACTTTCACAGTTAATGCTGGTGCTAAGAATCGTGATGTGCTCATGCAAAAAACGAATATTCTGACTTGCTAATCTTCTGAGTCAAGAGTTTTGGGCTCAAGTAAATTTGGCAGTTTAATGAAACCCCTTTATCCTCAACTGATTCCACAATAAGAAGCTTAAATACAAGCAGGGATAGAGTAGAAGCACTTTCAAGAGTAAAGTATTTTAATAAATAATGAAGTCTTTAATCCTTCAAAAAACATTCTAAAAAGTTTTATCAACGGTGACTTTGATCGATAAATTAGAGGAGTTCCTGGCTGCAATACTTGCTGTTTATTTAACACTAACAGCAATGGCATTTTGCAATGTTAAGTACTTCAGAGACAGTTTTTTAGTGATGAAAGGATGCTGCAGCTCTGGAACTGCTGTTACAACATGCTACCTTATTATAACACTGAAATAGACAGCACTCTAATTCAACTGGATTAAATGCTTTAAACACTTTGGATGAATAAAAACAGCTGACATTAGTGCAAGCTTAACCAAGGTGTATTTTTGACAAGTTTCCATGCATTCAGATCAGAGTGTTGCTATACATTTTAATTCTATTTCTTAATTCAGAGAAGATAAGCAAACAGTACTTTAAGCAAGACGGTGGTATTCATATTACCAATGGATGGGAGAAATTTAATTAAATTTACAGTAAGGGCTAAAATTAACTTGTTCTAATTTCATTGCCTATTTTCCTTGCAAATAGCTATGACACAGCCTACAGGCTATAAGGGCTATTTCATGTATGTAATGATTTTTTTCTCCAGCACAATAGAAACTATTACACAAACGCTAAAAATCCTAGTAAACACACTTGAAGCAGATCCAAACCTGCTATGAAGGAAGAACCATGGAACACACTGGTTCGAGGAATTAACTACAGTTTAGGAAATGCAATTGATCACTACAACTGAATCATAACCAAGTTAAAAGTCCTTATTTCACTTACTGGAGAAAACTCAAGCATATAACACTGAAAACTATTCTTTACTTTAAATAATAATAGGTCATGTTAAAAAACAGTTTCCTTTCACAAACAGCTTTTAATATGCACATTTTGTTATGGACTGCCTTACTGTACAGGTTGAAACAGAATTAATTTGCAAACTTCACATATTCCCCTGGGCTTGAAGTGCACAAGAAATTCCTTATGTATATATCAGATCCTTCTATGTGTCTTATGCAAGGTTTTTTTTGCTAAGACCAGTCTGATACAGGATTAAGTCTTATTTCTTCTGCAGAACCTTCACTTTGCTCAAGTTTCCAAACAAACTCTCTTAAGCAATCACATAATTCAGAAAGGCCATTTTTAATTCCATCAGCAGATTTGCAGCATAGGCATTTTATTCTCACTGCAGTGACACCTCTCTATAGCACAGATACTTTAAGATCTTCAGACCTCTTTAACTCAATTCCCATTATTATTTTTTTAAGCACTGGCATCTTTTTCAATATCTTCACATCCACAAAAAATTTTAGCTGAAGCTGAGTATCACACCAGATCCTGAGCTTAAAGATACTAAGCCTAAGCTGCCTGTCCATCTGGACACAGAGATAGAGGTATTTAATCAAGACTTTCCTTCTCAACCTCCCCTCCTCTGATGTTTCAGTCACTGTGGATGCCTAACTAGAAATTCAAATACATTTCCTAATTATGTAATTCAATTAGCAGTTCCTATACCAAGGAGTTTCCTCTACCACTGACATTTCCATAATTCAGCACCCGATTTAACTGTTGGATAACAGGTTAGTATAAAAGCAAACACAGGCTCATTTAATAGGTTTGCACGAAGTGTGTAAAAAACTGTAAGGTGAAAGCTCTGTGGCAAACTGGGAAGAGGATATTTGTAACAATGTCAACTATCTATTCCTCTCTGCTGTGAAATGGCCATCTCTTATGGTACTCTTGCTCTTTCTCCTTTATGTCTCATGGGCTTTCACCAACAGGCTGAGAAACATCAGAGAGCAACATGATGAAGGCTTGGTACCCAAAGACTTCTCTGAGGCAGCAGCAAGCAGCTGCATCTAATCTAACTGGGATAACAGGAACAAAGCATTCCTAAGGCCCATCTATACTAAAGGGCAGAGAGAGCAGGGGGAAAGTGAGAAAGGAATAACTGCACATATTCGTCCTCCCTTAAGCTGCCAGGCTACAGTTTGCCCAGAGAAGCTGTGGCTGCCCCATCCCTGGCAGAGTTCAAGGCCAGGTTGGATGGGCTTTGAGCAACCTGCTCTAATAGAAGGTGTCCCTGCCCACAGTAGAGCTGTTATGACTATATGATATTTAAGGTCCCTTCCGACCCAAACCATTCTATGATTCCATGATCTTCATATTTTGTATTACTGTGGCATATTATTCCCCCTAGGGTTAACTGAAATGAACCCTGAAATAATAGGGAACAGCCTCCCCTAAAATTATCATGCAAAGGAATTTAAATTTGCATACAAGTGCTTTAATAAGGCCAGGTGACTGAATGGGCAGCAGACATCTATATTAGAGGACTAAATCTCTTCTACCTTTTCTGCATATCATTGACTATGCTTAGGTAAACTATGCTAACTACTAGCAATAACTCCTTCTTTTGCTTTAATTGTAACAGGTTTTAAATGCTGTATTTAAGACATTTGGAAAAATATGCCTTTGGGATAGTTAAGTGCATAGCTGAGAACTATTACTTATGTGTTCAATACTGAATATGCTGCTGAATTAGAACAAATTTCTCATTTAACAATTCAGTTAAACATCATGAGAGCAATCTTAAAACATTCAAACTGAAGCACAGAAGTTAAGAGACTCCCCATGCTATTCTAGGGAGCCAATGGTTAATTTCTCATTAGATTTGAGAGCTATCTACATTTCTTTTTCAGCTAGTTCAAAGAATCATCATACAAAAGGGCTGAAATAAAGAATTTCCTTTCAGAATAAATATTCAGAATGCAAAAACAAAGGTTCTGAATACTGCCACACTCTCTACATTGTCTTTTCAAAACACAGATGAAGGTGAATCTCTTCACCCCAAAGCTCATCAGTTCTGTTCTGTGGAGGTACTGCTACTGCAAAAAAAGAGCTTTCCACTTAGGAGTTAGACATGATCTATCACATAACTTTCATTTAAGTGAAAGTTAATTGACTATCTTGCTGTACATCATGCTGACTTAGAACAGTATTTATGGCAAAGGTCAACACTTGACTGCTTGAGACGGCTGTGGGAAACATACTCATAGAAAAGCATTTATTATGTGACATGAGAGAGCTCCATGATGTTAAGTAGCAAGCACCTTTCTGTAATATAGGTAAACTCAAAACTGGCCTACCACAGAAGTGCAAGAATTGCAGGAAAACACTGCAGGTTTAAAAGATAATTGTATCAATGTCATAATCTGTACTACAAAAAAAGTTAAAAAGCTCTAAATAGATCAGGTTAACATAGTAAGACAAACAGACCCCTCACAGTGTCACACATAAAACAATATAACCTTTTTTTTTTCTTAACAATGGGGGATAAAAAGAGAAACGCTATCATATTAGTAGAGGAATCCTCTCAGAAGTGCTATTATTTACTAAAGCATCACACTAATTCTCGAAAGAGCTATTCATTAAAAATTCTGCAGCACTCCTCAGGCTTACTTGATTTCCCCTGTTACTTTAAGTTAGAAAAATATATTCTTTCCTACACCCAGCAGAGTGAAGCGATGAATTCCTGAGAAGCAGAGATACAATTTCTCTTAGAAAAAAAAATACCATTTTTCCACTTGTGATTGTTGCAATTAAACACTGACTACCACTACAACCAAAAGATTTGAGAATTAAGACCCTTTCTTTACACATCAGATTAGATTAGCATTCCTTTAAATACTACCTGTGTGGCCGGAAAATCATGACCAGGATACATATGGCAGAGGAATTACCTCTACTGCACCTGCCCTGCAGCAAACAGAAGTCTGAATTTTATTTGGTTCTGGTTCTTGGTGGGTTATCACAAAACAGTTGGGTTTTTCCCTTGGGTTTTTTTTAGGGGTTTTGGGGGTTCTTCTTTTAATCAAAAATGGAAATAAATTGTGTGCGGTCCCCGCAGCAGGATTTCTGATCTCCTGTGAGCTTTGCAGGTGGCAGAAGAATCTGTTTTTCTCAAAAAATAAGGAACATTAGAACTTGCATAAGCATTTAGTTTGGCAGCTACTACAATTGATGCCACTAATATCTACACCTACAGACAACAAGTAGCCACTTCTATCTTTATTGCAGAACTTTAATCTCCATTATCCTTTGACAATTCTGTATTTTAGTAAAGCAATAATAACCATTGCCATTTGTTGCCTGGAACGACAAAAACCTCATTGGACTTCATGGATGTAAGTTATTTGCTTCATAAAGTTGTAATTTTCGACAAGAATGGTTTTCTACCTTACCTGAAGAGGGAGGAAGCTGGTCATAGTCTTGAGATGTCCTATTTGTTTTGACAGTTTCTCCAGTTACTCTACGAGCAGGTGGCAAAGGAACATGACCAGTTATAGGATCAAAGTGGGGATCTGTAATAACAGAACAAAACAGGTGTCTTAGAACAATCAGAATTATTATTTGGGAGAAGGCTGATGCACAGGAACTAGAAACACAGGTTTGGATATGCATGCTCTCCATACAGCAGGTGCATATGCACGTATGCATCCAAAGTTAACATTTACATAGTAGACATGCAACTATGTCTTGAACTGACAAACAAGAGCACAGCTCAAAAGTAATCTATTTTGCACTGACTACAGCTTTTCTGTTTACATCCATGATGTAACTTAAAATTACAAACTCTGACACTGTTAGGATTGTGGCTGGCAAAGTACAGACAAGGTTGCAAAGACTCAGCAGCACAATGAGAAGTACAAAATCATAGCATGATTTGGTTTGGAAAAAACCTGAAAGATCATCTAGTTCCAACACCCCTGCCATGGGAAAGAACACCAGCTATTCAGTTTAATTATACCTTCATAGCACTTCTATGCTTTGCACTTCACAAAGACTGAAGGACAGATTTCCTACCCATGCACTCCCAGTTAAATATCAAAGGGTAAATATTAGAGGGACTGGTAAAGTCTGTGAGTAGGCTTTTCAATTGTTTCTGACGATTACAGGAGCAGCATTAAAAAAGTTACATAGACAGTCCTGGCACATTGTGTCCTCCTTTTTTTCTTTGGCTATTGAGGATGCAGCTGAGAAAACGTTAACATCATTCTGGACTTGATTCCTGCTCTGGAGTCAGAAGAGGGCTGGGTAAATAAGTACAACTCTTTGCTGTTGATGATGAAATTATTATTCTACCCTGACAGGCTTTGATGGATAGATGGGAAATCATACCTGAGACTCATATGGAAACCAATCATCAAAAACTCATCATAAATCACCTACAGCAGTTTATTTGACAAGATGCAAAGTGAGTAATACTGCTTTAGAAATACCATATGAATAAAAAGACCAATCCATGCAACTATGCATGCGTAAGTAGATGCATACACTTCTTTGATTAATTTAAACTGCTTCTGTAAGATTGCACTCCCAATGCAAATATGAAGAACAATACATGATTACAAGCACGTTTCCCAGATTTTTAATTAAAAGCTAATGAATGGTTTTTTTTTAAATATCAGTGACATTTCTTAAGATTTTTTTTTGAAATAACACTTAAACGTTTAAAACTACAAGATTCTGAGAACTGCAAACATAACTTGCATGCATCTGTGCGTGAGGGCTTCTAATTTCCCTTTCTATCACTATCACAGCTGAACAGTGCAGCATGTGTTTCTGCATCAGATGATTTATTTGAGGTACCCATGCAGACTGGTCTGCTGAAGATCACACTATCTTTCTTTTCAAGTATAGAAAAGAAAATCACTCCCAGCCCTACATCTCTGAAGATCAACCTTTACACCCTGTAATGTGCTAAGTCTTTTTGCCTGGATACATTAATTGTAAGAAAAAGTAACACACTGACCTGAACATACACTACAAACGTACAAGATTTCGGCAACTTCCTCAGTGTCAGGCCTTGACTGGTTGCAAATAAAAACCCCATAATAAAAACATTCCATAAAAGGTCACTGCAGTTCAACCTAACCTAGCTCACTTTCAACCCACAGCTAGTATCATCCACCAAAGTCAGCCCAATGTCTGACAAGCTGTCAGGCCATTAGAGATTCACACATGACTGCCTGTCACCTACATTCTGGCCTCCCTAATATTATAGCCAAAACATTTCAAGTTATCCTTCTCCATACAGCTTCCAAGAAAAAAAGAGAGGAAGATATCTACCCATGCCACCACAACACAGATCACCACTGAAAATATTCCCGGGACAAGTCAATTTAAGACACCAACATCCACCGGAAGCAAATGTATTCAACTTAATTAATCTGATAATCAAATACTTTTCAACTCTAAGACAAAATCTGTATATTGTTAACACGGCTTTTATGCCTTTTATAAGCAAAATAAAAGACTGAAAAAGTGTTACTGCAATTCATGGTGAGAGACAGGTGAAAACCTGACTTACAAAAAGTTTATGAACAACAGATTCTTATAACTGGGTTTAAAATTAATACAGTTTTGTAGCAAAATCTTACCACAGTTGTAACGAAGCAGGATTTCCTTTTCCCTTATTTTCTACTTTTTCCTCAAGTTCTAACCCAAACATGAACTCCATGAATTAAGCTTCACTTTTGGAAACTATGGACTTGACAGGATTCAGACTAGAACTACAGATCATAACAGAGAACTTGGCGCTTCACAAATGAGCAGAAAGTACAACTCGGCAAAATTTTCTAGCCCGGTATAGAAATACTGTCCTTATTTTATTATGTGGTGATAATGAGAAGTTAAGTCTTAGTATTTGAGTTGTTTCATCTTCACCACTAAAAAAACCCCTCTATTTTTAATATCTCATATAATGAAGTACAGATAAAACAGGCTTCTGAAGCCTAATAGCAACTTAATCACAGAACAGATAAGCTTCTGATACAAAAGAAAATGAAATAAAAATCCATTGTTTCCTTTGTAGTCCTACCAGAATGAAGGAACAGCTCATGGCCTGAAGAAGGTCGGCTTCCTGAGCCAGCAGGTTTTGTGTGTTCAATCATGCTGTGCCGAGCAGGTGGCGGCGGAGGTGGTAGTGAAGGTGGCGAGTTATCAAATGCATCTTCACCTGCATTTTAAAAGGAATTATTAGATGAGCAAAGCTTCATAAGGAGCTGCAGAATAAAGAGTGAAGCTTAAACTTGATTTTTCTCTGGCAGCTGAGGTCTTCACTCCTAGGGCTCATCAAGCAGTTCAGCGACTCCAGTAATGAAACTGTAAACTTGACTCTTAATATGCACAATCCCCTTCTAAAACATGCTATAAATGACCCTCAGCAGTGCTCAGTTTCTTTTCTGTGATTAAGGGACAGGTTTCTTCTAGTGACTTAACTGCAGTGAGTGCATTATAATAAAAGCTTCACTGAATATCATAGCAGAATAACAGCTATATTTCAGTGACTAAGCAAATTATTTATATTCAAACACCAATGCTGTCTACATTGAATCTGCTACATTTATGCTGTCTATTATCTTTATCTGCTGTTTCAAAGCCCTGACAGCAGATATAAACTGAATTTTCTAGAGCTTGGTAGAAGAATGCACCCCTTAAGCAAGGTGGTACAGACAGGACTAGAATTATCAACCAGTTTGATGCATATGTGTCCTTCTGCTGGAACACATCAGGGACCAGAGAGGATACAGCTTAGGAACATGGGAAACATTCAAATGGTTTTATGGAAACAAAATTGAATGATGACACATGCACATTGACAGAATAATGCAGCCGAGTTTGTCAAACAAGGTGTGTGTGGCAGCCAAGAACAGCCCTAGTATCTATGCAGAGCTCACTGACTTACACAGAGGAAAGCAGCACAGATATGGGATTTTGTGACTGTAGGCAGCACTGAGTTTTGAACTGTACAAGGAACTGAGTTTCTTCCTTGATAGTGGAAGAAACATAGAAACACACTTAATTTTTACTTAGTTTTCTTTGACTTAAATAGCACCTCTTCAGCATTCTTCATATGAGATAAAAGAAATTAGAGTATTTAAGCTCTAATAGGAAAAACCCTCCAACTCTTCCATTCAATTGCAATGCTCAAACTTCGTATTAAGGGACAAAGCATTATAATTCATTATAGGAAAAACGGGTTTGGTTTTCTTTATAGCTTTTCATCTGTCTTGTATGGGCTTACAAAGACAGACACCAAGCACAGTTCATTGACGCAAATATTGACTTTACAGCAGTAATATTTAGACCATAGCTTGTCTAGTACTCCTAACACTCTCAACAGTGGTTGGTTTTTAGTAAACATGTCATTTGGTTCAACTAGGCAATGTTAACCACTAAATTTAAATGTAAGCAGCAAAAAGTCTGCAACCTAAAGGGGGCACCAGAAGATCATAATCGGAGGGTGTCCTGTTGAGCAAAGAGCTGTGTTTTGGGTTGTCTCTGGTAGGAGGTCGTGCAGGTGGCAAAGGTACTGGAACAGAGGGTGCATCACAGACATCTCCTGAATGACACAATCACAAGAAGTGAATGTTTTCTTGCTGTACCCCTAGAACAGCACAGAGTAAATTTTTCTGCTAAATAGTAAAAATAAAACATACCTAGCTCCGGATGCTTCGATTTCTTCATCTCAGAAGTAGCACTGTGCGTTCCATTTGTTACTCCAGCACACTGACCATTCTCACATACCCTGAAAACATGCATTAAGTAGCAAACAGTTAACCAGCTATCCAAGTATGAATTCCCAAAATGACCAAGTACCTGAGCTGGCCTTTTGTTATATGGAAACAAATTAAAGATGACAAGCTGCATCAATTTTAAGTATTTTGGGCTTTACATTGAGAACATATACTGTTGAACTGCTAATGAAACTGCTCTGAAGGGTTACAGTGCTTTGTCAATGGGGCACTGACGTGGCTTTAGTTATTCAAGGCTGCAACACAATATAGAAGAACTAACATTAAACACAGCCCTCACTTCAGAGCTCAGGTCCTTACTATATTTGCACAGTTAAGTCACAGACTCAGTTGCATTTAATCCTCCCACCCTTTGAACTTTCATTAGCAGAAATATGAAAACAGGAAATGCGGACTTGGGTAATTATCACTGAGGGAACGTAGAGAAGCCAGTAAAGAGAATAAAACATTAAAAAAATAAAACCCCCACAAACAGAACACATCACTAAGGAAAAGGTGGCTACTCAAAGAGATCAGTTTTTTACCACAGTTTGCTTTTTCAACAGAAGCATATTATGCCTGCAAAACTAAACAATGTTAAATTAACATGAAAATAATCTAAAGCAAACAGTCCGAAGGTGCCTATAAACCTGTCAGTAAAATATTGGAGATTATTTTGGTAAGATGTCTCTGTTCAAATATGGCAGAGAACAGTGTAGAACAAAAACCTTTTCATAATATTAAATACTGGTAACATCAACATGAACTAACTGGGGAATGACCCCTGTCATTGGAACTGCTGACCCTGCCTATTCAGAAAGAACCAGAGAATTTCTTTGGAAAGAGGCCACCATGCTAAGCAATTCCATCTTCAAAACAGAATTCCCAACCCACCATGCACCATTATTACTAAATTCTGTCAAATCTGCCAGGGCTACGTACAGCTAGAATTTGAGATCTGGGGTTTTTAGCAAGAGTCTGAACATTTACAGACCTATCAGCTCTGTCCATTTGGGAAGGAGAAATGAACCAAGGTCTGGAATCATTTAAAATACATAAACAGGAAAAAGGAAGTGAAATTGTGTTTGTGGTCCCAAGAGTTATAACTAGGAGTAATGAAATACACGCAGGAATAATTACAAGACTTAAAAAAAGAAACAAAAAACACCCTAATGGTAAGAGCTATTTTGTTATGATTTGATTTCCCCAGGGAAATAGTAGAGGAAGTGTTGCTTCTAACTTTGAAATAAGATGGGTTCAATCTCTCCAATGCAGTGGATGCAATACTTCCTTCCACTCCTCAGCACATTAATAACTAAATAACTCACATTAAATAACTAAAAACATTGTTTAACTTGAATCTATTCTTCACTTTCAATAATCTGGTCTGCCACAGGCAGCAAGGTAACTTAGCATGGCCCCTCTTCAGAAGTATTCAGGTCACAGTTAAGTGATCAGTGTACAAATCACACTGAAATAACCTGCTTACATCAAGAGTGAACACCAGAAAGGCAGGCAACAAATCAGTACTAACAGCAAGCCTTTTATCCTTTTTGTTTAGGAAAATCTTCCTTAGGCAAAAATAGCAAATGTAATAATGTATTATTCTTCTAAAAATGCTGAAATTCTTTCCATCCATTTCATATTGCTGAACTTCCCCTCGACATGGGAAGAGATGATCAGTTCTAACAAACCAGACAACTCATCTGCCAGAAAATTAAACTAAATATCATTTTTGGTAGCAACCTAGCAATGCTTTCAGCACTGTCATACCTACTGGTGAAGGAGCAAAAAATCTTGGAGGCAAGAAAAAATTAGGGATTAGGATGGAAGAATTACATCCTTCCTAAATTACAAAATGTCTGGAAAAAATTCTGTAAGCTCTTGAGTTTTACTGAAAACCTTAAGTACTATCCAAGAACTGAGGAAGCAACACTTAGAAAAGAGATAGGAGAAGCTGCCCCCAGGGCCAGAACTGAAAAATGCAAAAAAACACATGACAATTAAAAATAAATAAAAACATCATTAACATTTGTGCTAAACAATACTAAAAGGTTTTTGGCTTTCCTCAGCACGTACCTCCCCATGAAGTTAAAAAAAGTACATTAAAATAATACAGCAACAACCAGAATCAACCTTCTTTTTGAAAACTTTCGGCTGTCACATCTAAGCAGTCACATTAGCTAAAAGAGACACGCTAAGTATATGCAACACCATATAGATTTAGACAGCAATATTCAAAAAGATTTCCCCTTTTTCAATGCTTAGAAGAACGGTTTGTTTACTGTTACAGTTCTTAATAGAAAAGATAAAAGGAAGAGTTGGTGTTTTTTTACCACAGAGCAACCTGAACTTCAATCTGAGATATTTTGTCTGTAGCAAGGCGTGGATTAATGCCAAAAAACCCCAACTTAAGTGCATGACCAAATACATGAGCTAAAAAATAAACTCAACACTACAAAAAGCTTTGAAATCAGACTTCCATTTACAGCCTCTATTAATAACTCTAAAGGCCCAGAAAAACCCTCTACTAGCCAATTGAAAGCACTCAACATTTTCTTACTAAAAAGGAGGCCACCAGAAAATAGGAAGTTGCTATTTTCTCAAGAAGCTTTTGAAATGCATCTAGCTAGCTGCATTTTAGTTCAGGTCAGGTATTTGAAGTGAAATGAATCTCCACAAGTCATCCTCACAGCAGTTTGCTTCACATTGCAGAGAACACACAAAGCACATTGACTCAGTTGCTTCTGAATGATAGTAACTCAAACAGTGTGCTGCAGGAGCCCACCCCGTGTGCTGTAATTACTAAAGGGTACTCTAGCCACAGGATCACATCAGGACTAATCTCTATGCAAAACTTACCAAAACATACAGTCTGGATATGAGGCCTTTACAGTCAGTTGGTCCCCTCTACAGACTCACTGCTATTGCACCACACTACTACCCTAGACATAGCCCTCAGAAGCTGCTAAACCAACATACTCTTATACTGCTGAATTCCTGTCAACGAAAGGTTGCATCCTGAGTAACTGTAGTCATGCAAGCAACTCAGCCCCTATTAGACTTGGCATGCAGAAGCACAACACAGATAAAAAATGACTGATAAGAAGGATTAGCACCTTGTATTTTTTTCCCCCATTTTTTTCCTTGGATAACTTTAAGAGTTTTATTCATAATTCTTTACATTAGTACATGACTTTAATATCATCCTTTTGACCTATAAGATCAGTAAATAAGTGGCCCTTCTTTTTCTCCACAGCTTATTCTCTTCACGGCAGACATTCAGGTTTTTCATGAATCAAAGTCCAAGGAGCTCAGTGAGAACGGTGCAGCCTCCAGTTGCCATGTCCCTTGGCTCTACATCTCCTTGCCATAATGCATTAATAATTCACAACTGCACAGTTTTGGAGATACTATTTTAGAACATGTGTAAAGCAAAAAAGACATTCTCTTCCTAACAAGCGCAAAGGAAGTATTCTGTGAAACAAGGTCAAAAAGCTAAAAAAACACAGTACACATGGAGGAAAAAAAAGAAAATAAAGCATGTAGGTCCAGCTGCCAATTCACATATTTGAGCACTGCACTTCTTCTTTAAATGAATTATACGCAATATGAAAAGTGAAGATTTTCAAAGCTGACTTTGGGAATTTCAGTCACACAATTCTCTTTCAAATTAAATTTGCAAGAGTTGTGGACTTCAAGACCCTGGCCAGTTCTGAAAACCGCAGCCTAAGGGAAGAACAGAATCCACTGCAGAAAAGGTATTCAAAAGCAAAATCTACCCAGTTCTTACACAACAGGTACAATAAAGTGCTCACAGGTTTGTGACTGCGGTGGTGGTCAACTGAACCTGAAGCAAAAGCAATCCGAGCTTGACAAAATAAGTCATTTGAGAAGGCAGGGAATTTTCATCATCACTATAAGGGTCAAACACAGTTAAATTTCGGAAAAAGAGTTTTTGTAATTAAGCTGCCTTCTATGCTGGTAAATGACCTTACCGAGCAAGAGGTTTTATATTATGACCATGAGGTGGTTGTGAACTCAGTATTACAGGATGTGAAGAAGGAATTTTGTATTCATCATCATCATCTGTGTGATCCCTTGATTTATCAGACAGAGAATTTGCCGAAGGAACAGGGCACCTAAGAGATGAGAAAAATATCAGATCTGCCTTTAACTGTTATATACTTTGACCTTGATATAATACAGAAAATACTCTTCATCCTAAACATCCTCAATACATGGTCTGTTACATGGAAGGTAACAAAAACACCATGTGATATACATGTCTGTTACATATAAGGTAACACAAACCATGTCAAATTAAAACTTGTATGTTTACTGGCTTTTTTGTCGCTGAGAATGCATGCAGAAAAGGGCAAGTGACATTCTAAGAGTTAAAAAGCTACTTTAAGGAAGCATAACATAGAAGAGAAAGGCAAAGTATTAGAGTACTAAATAGGCACTTAGAAAGCTTAACCTGTTGGCACTTATCTAAAGCACTAAACAAAAGTTAATTCATGGCAAATAGTATTTAACAGGGCTCAGTGAGGCAGAAGACATTCATCCTTTCAATCAAGTCTTACAGTGACACCATAACATTATCAGACTCCCAGAATTTGCCTGTATTTTACTTTACTTTTTTACTTCAAACAATTGTCTTTAACTGTCCTCCCAGTCTGTTATTTATGTCACTTCTTCAAAGCAATGGAAGACCAGAAATCAGGTAGATTTTACAATCTTCACTTACAAGTAACAAGTTTTGTCATGAAGAATACCTGCTGGATTCTAGATTTCTTTTAAAATCAACATCTAACTTCTACTATGTGGTGTTCTGTTATATGAGGGTAAAAAAATTACGGGGAAAAATTCATTTTAGTGCGCAGTCTGGGGTAAGTAATATTGTTAGGTATTAACAAGCCCAACATCTTTTGGCTCTCACATAAAACATAACTAGAAAGGTTATAGAGCCAAGCAAAGCAACATCTTCTCTTTAATACATAAGAGCTCTTCCATTTAAAGCAACCACACAAACACATCAAGATAAATAAGAAAACTTGCAAAACACATGAAATACAAAAGCTCACATTAAGGACTTAATTTAACTTCAGCTTGATCATATATGAAAACCACAAACTGAAATTTGACTCAAAGTAGGTGAACATGAGAAGTAGTAAGTGTATAACTTCAAAAATCATCTAGATACTATCTTATGCAGTGAATGGCATCTTTCTTTGACAACTAAAAAAGCCAACAGCTGGAGAAACTTGAATAAGACATGCAATGCATCTACAGCCATTTTGATTTGTAGCTTGAAAATAGGGCTAATGGTCCCTGAGCTCATGAACTACATGCTACATTAGAAGATCCATCTACGTCATACACCATATAGGGAAGTTCTTACGGACTACAAGCAAATACAGGCAGGGAGTGTACGTAATTTGTCTTATTGAGACCTAATTAATTTGATTTTATCTTAAGGTCAAGAGCTAAAGACCAGACCTATTTCTTCATTTTTAGAACATGTACAGCACCTAACAAAGCATACGTCTTTCACAAGGGAAAAACATGGTTTTTGCTACTGAGGATGGTGCCACGTGAGTTCAGAACATCAAGGTACTCTCCAAACAAAACCCACTAACTAGCCATATAGTTATGAACTTACTAGTCATGTAATTAATATTTATATACCAAAAAATGTTTATAAAACAAAAAAAAAATGAAGGAAAGGAGGAGGAAAAAAACAGGGAATGAAGGGTGCAGATGTGCTACTTTTGTTTGAATATATTCGAAGCTTAGTTCTCTCTAGCTACTTGAACTTCTCAAACACTCTCTCCTTCGATCAAGTAGTAAATCTCAGGACCTCAGAAACAAGCTCATTAAAAACGGGGATCCACTTTCTTGTGCAAAGACATCCTACTCAAAGATAAGGGAAAGAAGACTTAGGGCACTGAACTGCAAACTCTATACTGCAGTTTTCAACCACTTTCTGTAGAGGGAGCAATGCAGTGGGAAATGCGTTTTTCCATCCTCAATACCATAGTTGCACAAGAGGTTGGCATCACTGCTCTCTGGCCATTTAAAGAACATAAGGTAAAAATGTAATGCAACAATAAGAACAAAGTAATTTTCTCAATGTAGACAGTTGAAAGGCCCACAAAGAATAAATTTTCTAATTTCTATGGATGTTAAATCATTCTTACATGGCAATCCATCATGTTCCTGAGATGCTTTATATATATATATGTAGGTATATATAAGCCTCTGGGGTTTTCAAATAA
Source organism: Psilopsiagon aymara (assembly GCA_024733675.1). Taxonomy (NCBI): domain Eukaryota; kingdom Metazoa; phylum Chordata; class Aves; order Psittaciformes; family Psittacidae; genus Psilopsiagon; species Psilopsiagon aymara. The sequence goes on along the minus strand of JANRGW010008831.1, from coordinate 43,807 downwards.
TCAGAAATTGAATTTCTGGCTTGTGCAGATAGCAATGTCTTTGAAACATAAGTTTCTTGACTAGAAATGTGTGATACTGACCTAGTCAGGTTGATAGTATGGCTTTAAGCCCACTTCAAAAGCTCCTGCTGGGAAAAAAAAACCAAGCAAAAGCCCTCTTCCCTGTTGAGAAATGGCTACTAGTTTGGAGCTATTATTAAAGACTAAAAGTTCCAAGTCTCCTGCTTCAAAATAACATGTTGCCTTAAACAAGTCTTTCACACTTGCAAAATCTCTCTCTGCCTCTAAAGTAAGTAAAATATTTTCCAGGTTGCAAATATTAAATGATTAATATTTGAAAGGTGCTTCTGATTTGTAAAGCAGTAGAAGAGCTGGAATAGTAATACACAGCAAATATACTCTCCATTAAGGCCCTAAAATTGTCCTATAAAATTGCATTAATACTCTAGAACTCATATTTTTTAAAACATATTGCTCTTCCAATTTCATCCAGCTGTAATATTTGATTTCAAATACCTTTTGCATTGTTCTGATAGATTCCTGTCTCATTTTCTCCATCATTATTGAAATTCCATCAAGATAAAATTATTTTATTAAACCTCTATTGCTCTAAAAGGAACTGTATTGCTCTATACAAACCCACCTTGTGAGATAAATAGACAAATATTTTACTGGTTTTAGTAACTTCACAGATCAACACTGTAATTATAAACTAACATATGAAACACTGAGGCAGCATCTGTTTATCAAGCTGGTGAAATTTTCTATAATTACACTTCAAAAAAATCCCTTACTCTAACAAAGAAGTACACAACTGATCAAAACACTGTATTTAGATATGCTTTAGTTCCCCTTCCTACTCCTTAAGTGGAAATACTGAAAAGGGAAAGACAGAATTATGTTCCAGTAAGTGACATCTTTGTCTTCTCTAGCTTGTTGAACAGAAGGGCTAGATGCCAATCTCTATTATCCTTCTGAGTACAGAGGGCCAAAGGCAGACAGATAAAGGTTTGAAAGCTCATTATTGTCAAGCCACTTAATGTCCAACTAAGCAGTAAACAGAACTTCAGGGAAACCAACATCTCACACTCATTTTGAAGTATTTCAGGGAAAGGTTCCCCTTCCATCATTTACTAGTAAACTGATTCAGAGAACTTAAGACACTATGAACTTGCAGTGCATGTATTTCAGTCTGGATCAGGACTACGCTCTGGATATGAATCCCTTTAATCTCTCCACTTAGCATGCTTTGTTTTGTACTGAGGAATGCAGAACTTTAAGATTAAACTAAAATACATGATATTCCCAAGTGTATCTCTACTATGCTCTGATGGCTCAGGACTGTTCAAGTTCACAGGAAAAGACAACATAGCCAGTTGAACTGCTGCTCTGCAACACATGCAACACAGACATCAAATCCTTAGTATCAACTGTTTTGTCCTATGTAGAGTACTACTTGCTCATGCTCTAAGGTAACAATCTTTACTACTTTACTATTACAAAAGTTGCAATCTTCCAAAGACCTCAAGGAAACCTTTTCAGTAAATTAAGTGTTAAGTTCTGTGGACCACATAATCAAGTCAGCACTTGTCAGCTGCTCATGGCAAGTGCCCTCGAGTTACCTTAAAACCAAAATGCGCACAAAACAGTTCACTTTAATTCATAGAGGACACTATTTTCTATTCATCCCAATTCAACAAGAATTACCACGGAACAGCTGGTACCCCAAGCTCACTGGCCTGTCAAGCTATGAGGTACGGACACGTTGCATCGTAGCAACGCTCCTTCTAATACCACTGGAAAGTGCCATAGCAAAGGAAGGAGTCAGAATTTCCAAGACACAGCTGCCTTTAGTGGAAGCATGATTTCAACCTTCAAAGTTTGTTAGCAAGATAGAAGTGACAGCAAGAGGAAAAGATACCTTCCAACCCTAATTTTCCCTCAACTACCTTAAAGAAACTATATATTCATAAAATAATGTGCATGCTACAGAAGGTACTTGGAGTTAGATGTTGCATTACATACTCAAAAGTAAATACAGAAAACATCACTGTGGTATGAAGTACAGAGTAAAAGAGGCTAATTTTCTATTGATGTAGCAGAACGGGGCCCACTCACAGGAATAAAACTAACTAGAAATTTTCAAAGTTTGGGTGAATAACTACTCTATATCTTTTACATAAAAGTTCGTTGTGGGTTTTTTTTCCCCAAGAATAAGCCAGCAATTTGATCAAAACCTGCTAAAAATACTCTAACAAAAATAAAAGCAGTCTAATGAAAGAATAACTTTCACATGTCAGATGTGCAAAACAGTGGGTGAGTGGAAAATAAAAATCAGAAACTTGGTTAATCAGAGCCCAACATTTCATTATTCAAGTATGGTAAATAATCATCTATTAAGTAAAATGAAAATAAATCAGCACAGTTTCTGGAAAAAAATACACTAGTGCTTTTCTATTCATGTAACTTAGTAAAGGAAGAAGTCATATTTGTAAGATGCTAGTCAATGAAAAAATGATGACACACATAGGCGCATCTTAGAAATGTGAAGTTTCAATTAAGGGTCATTTTGCCTCATTATTTTGACTAAGACATTTCATGCATTGTCAATGCATCCTGCAGTCAAACCTTTGAAATAACAGATATATGCTAATAACTAGAAAGAATAACATGCCCTGGATCTGTGAGAAACAAACTACCTTTCAAGCTGCAACTCTACAGAGATTGGAGAGTAGGAAAAAAATGAGCATCATGCACCAGATTGAGTGCAGCACAGTTGTGCAAAGCAGGAGATTTTTGAGCATGTAAAGTTCAACGTATTTATGAAGGCTCAGTGCAGTCTATTTCCAAGTAGGAAAAAAATCTCTTTCTGACATTCCAAATTAAATATTACTTGGGTTGATGTTGTGAAAGCAATTGCTATGGTTACTGGAAATATTACGATTATTAAGCTTGCTGGTTTTGAAGATTCCACTCAGTTTTTGAACCTACACAGTGCCACACAATACTACAGATGATTAGGATATTTTACTAGTGGTAAGAAAAACTTTATTTGAAATCAATCTTGATTTGGAGACATATTAGTGCTTATTAGTACATATTAGTACTTTACGTATTAGTAGTTAACTTTGTAAACTACTGGTGCTTCTTAGTGTTTCAAGAAACAACGCAACGAGCAAGTTTTAATTTCAACAGCCATTCTATGTGACATTTTGGTAGTTGTAAATTAGATAATTCCAACTTCTTAACCATATATCTCCTGATCTGTAAAAAACCTGTGTAATTCAGAGCTCACAGATTCTTGATAAGCAGAGCGACATCTTGGTACCAAATAAACAGTCGTGTTAATGGAAAACTAAGAGTAGTGTGAAACTTAAAATGACAAAACTCCCCAAACCTGGAAGTCAGGGAGGCCAACCCCATTTCAAATTATATTAAATGCTTTCGTTTGGTTTTTAGCCATAACAACAAAAAGATACTGGTGTGAATCCTGCATAAAGCTCCATGTGCTGAAAGCATGACCAGATTAGGGGCATAACACACAAATTATGCTCTTTACCTTTAACAGTTCTCCTAGAATCTCCTATCTCCTGTGACAAATAGCTCTAACCACACTTCTCCTGCAGTAACAGAAGCAAAATCAAATAGTATGTGCGCCCACTGCAAAATGCCTGTGAGCAAGATACGCCACCATTTATCCTCTCTCCCTATAAAAAGGTAGCATGCTCAATTAACATTAGAACTGCTGCCACTGAATCAATGCAATTTCTGTTTCCTTGGTAAAATCACATTAAAGTTTACAGATAAGATAACAGCAATTTATATTAGTTCATATTATTTTTCTCAATCTTTCTTTTCGCACCAGGGAATCAGTGTTATTAACATTAATTAGCACATTTCTTCTACAGATAAAGTTAACTTACTTTAAACTAGGGATGACGGAGGCAGCTGGAAGAGGGGGTGAAAGCCGTGGAGGGACATCATACTCTTCATTTATTGGATGACCATTTGAAAAGACCTAAAAATCACACAAGAGTTACAATGCATATCTCCTCCTGTTTATCATCACAGATGTTCATCAGCTAGATATTACAAAAGAGGCCTTAAGACACTGAGTAAAGTCTTTCCCAGAAGATCACACTAGTGAGGCTGTTATCTGAAGTGATTCTCAAAAGTGAGCTGTTTCAGCTCACCCCATCTGGGAGCTGCAGAACATGTTAGCTTAAAACTTAGCCAAAAGAGGAAGCTCTGCATCACGGTTATTAGATGGATTACTCACAACTGAACATCTTGGGGGCAAATTAAGACTTCAAGATAGCAAATCAATCCAAGTAAGAGAGATGAAGTACAGTGGGAAAACAAACAGGTACAGCATGCTAAATATACTCTGATCCAGTGGCTGCCAAAATCCATGCCCTACCCCCAGGATTGTCTACCTGACTCTTGGCCTACACCAAAAGCAAAAGGTTTATATGACAATTGATATACACATCAGAGATGAAAATTCATTAGATACTTCCCTTCTGAATGTGCATACAGCTTGAAAAAGTAATTGAGAGTTGTCAGTTGCTCAATTTAACCAAATGGCTTAGATACATGACCTGAAAATGACAGTTCAAATAGCATCTGGTTAAAGAAATAGGTATGTAACTTCTCCAGACTATACCACCAGCACTTCTACAATAAGTGGTTATTCTGATTTGAGAAGTATTTATTCCATCAGCTTCAGTACAGTGCCAAACTACAACTGAAACACTATATGCAGCCGCAATTAAAGATACAAAAACAGTATCTTTTGAAAACCAGATGAAAAACTATAGCATTTTAAACAATTGCTTAGTTGTGAGTAAAATCGTGGTATTTGCCCCAATGCTGATAAAAGAGCATTCTAACTTTTTATAACATCATGGGCATTTTAAGCACCTTCCATCATGTATGTTTATGTTCTTTACCAATACTAACTGAATTTCAGTAATGCATGTTCAAAATAACCAAAACATACATATAAAAAACCAAACCAAATTAGAGAAATTTTAAGCAGCTTGCAGCCTTGTGAAAAGCAAACAGAGAAAAAGTTAAAACTCTGAGCTACTTTTTAGCACATGTAGTCTTCAAGGAAAAAAAAAAAAGAGAAAAGCGCACAGTTTTGAGCTTATAACCTCCTCTATGAAGAAATTACTGAGCTGCTTTGACAAAACTCATTAGAGCAGAATTAGGCGATTTTTCTTACACTTGATCTTTTCAAATATAAGTCTCCCCAGCTGCACAGAGACTTGCAAGTTTGTCTGAAGCTGCCTAATGCCAGAACTACTCCCTCCACTCTCTGCTTCCCAGATACCTTCAGACAGCATAGAGAAATGATCATTTTCTTTTTCATAGAAAAGAAACACCATAGTTACAGACATATGTCTGTTCACCACAAACAAGAACAAAACGTACTTCGGGGGGGGGGGCAACAAGCACATGCCCCCTAAGGAAATCAAGCTAGACAATCAGTGGAAAGCTTGCCAGTGGCCACTCCAAACACACTCACGACTAGAAGAATTACTGGACATTACACTGGACATTTGTCCTAGAGAACTCAAAAGCTGCTATAGGCAAATTACAACAAGGTCCAAAGGAAGAAAAAATCAGCTAAAAATATGTGTATTACTGTAAACAATAGACAAAAGGAGTAGCAAAGCTAATTATTAACAATAACACTTACAGTAGTGAGGATAATAAGTGACTCAAACAATGCAATAAACACTTGGGTTGTGCCACTGAGCACTTTCAAGGATGCCACCCGTACAGCTACTGATAAAGATAAAATAAATGATTCTACATGTAGCTTGGCTCTGGATGCATTTGTTTCCTCTTACATAGGGTCAAGGCAGGCTAGATTCAAGTACACTGAACATCATAACTAATTCAATGTTCTTTTAAAAATAAATCAACAGATCTGACCTTTAGAATATTTCGCTTATGTTAACGCACACAACATATCTGACAATGTAAGTATATTTGTATACATTATCTGTACATATTGCATACATTACAGACTGAAGAGGTTGCCAAGTCCCCACCTCACTTGAGACAGAGGTAACTTTATCATTAATATTCCACCAGCAAATACCTACACAATTTTGACCTCAGACACTTGCAAAGTAGTACTGAGAAGCTGTATAACTATACTACAGCATACAGTGAAATAATAGAATTATTATGCATCAACTGTACGGATAATTTGCTGACAAAATATAGCAGATAAAAATTTTCTCTCCAAGCCTTTTTTTTTTGAAGGTTTCATGTCAAAATCATAACTTAGATCCTCACATAGTTATACCTTAAAAATTACAGTACTTAACACATCATTTATTTATGGTCAGCTTAATAAGCATCAACAGGATATATTCAGAAACAGTAGATCAACACTGATAAATATAAACAATACATTAGCCAATGCAAGACAATGCTGCAGTAGGGCATCAAATTAGGATTCAACACATTCAGCTCATATCATACCTTGGCACCTTCCACTGGCAGTTCATGACGTCTATGTTTCCTCATAAATCCTGGATCAGAACTTAAGCGGTTGTGCCTTCCATTTATGTTGGAAATTGCAGTCAGTCCTGGTTTGGGAGAAGCCTCAGTCCCTATTCGACATCCTACCAACTGACTTGTCCCAAATACATCTCTGGGACACCAGCCTTCAAGGGGCATGGGCTGGTCTCTGGAAGGCACACTTTCTGGATGATGCAGGTGTCTGCTTATCCTGTTATCCGGTGGAATGGGAGGGGGCCTCTCAGGCGGGGGCGGTGGAGGATCACGCAAGGGAGGTGGTGGTGCTGGCAAAGGCTTGTCTTGCTTCCTCACCAAACAAGGAGAAGACTAAACACCAAAGCAAGTTAAAAAGAAGAAGAAAAAAAGTCACTTAGAAACACATATCACTCACTATCAAAGTACAGCTTTACCATTTCCACTTGACTCACAAGAGCAGTTACTAGTAGGTGAAATAGTAGGCTTGTCTTTGCATTCTCCTGACAACCTGGCCTCTTCAGAAAGCACGCTCCCATTTTTGCTGTTGCTTAAGAAATCCATGGAGGGATACACTTGAGTAAAATTTATTTTTATGAACGCATTATTTTTTTAGCATATATCCTCAATGCAGAGTAAATTCCCTTGTATAATACAAGAAGTGATGAAAGAAAAATAAACTACTTGAAATTCTATATTTTTGTATAAATTATAGACTGCTGGAATCTTAAAATGACTTTGATTTTCAAGGTTGAAGTAAAGAGCTGACAAAATCAATATGGTAATTCATACTAAACTGTTATAAGGACACAGGATTAAAGTCATTTTCTAAACTTGAATTTTAATTTATCTAAAAATGTAAACTTTAAATGTAGTCACTCCTCTCTGTACAGCAATTACAACAAAATGATCAAGTCATAATAGAGAGCAAACACCACAATATTTGTCCTCGTTCGTGCTTATCAACTCAAAAAATAACTTCAAATGTTTATTATCATTAGTTCCACAAAACACAGCATACAATTTATTAGCTATAGAGTCATCATTATTTTCCTTAAAACTTTCATCCCAATATATACCATTTAAGGTTTTGAAAGCAGTGTTATTAGCACGTATTTTTCATGTAATAATATAGAAGAAACTGAGTATCAATCATCATCAGAGAACAAGCTATGATTTTAAAGAGGTAATGATCTTTAAATCTATTTTCAGGAAACTTCCATTTCTATCTATTGTCATTAATCAGGATTTATTACACAGGATTTATTCAAGACATTTCAGCAATGTCTTGAAAATTCTGCCTATAACCAAGTACAACATAATCACCAGACAAAGAGAAGTCATATCTGACCAGCTCATATAGCTGTAAACATCTGACTAAGTAAGGCATTACGCAAAGGGACAGGCACTCACCAAAAGCAACTAAAGGAGATAAGAGACTTTATAAATCTAATCAAATTTCCTAAGCTACAAAGAATTAAAGTTATTTGGACACAGCAAAACCATGGGAAAAAAAAAATACAGACATGAAAAAAATCAGTATATCCAACCTTCCAAACCAAACAAGAAAGCTCACCTTGAAAACAATCTAACACAGTTTAGTAATCTTTGCATTTAAAAAAAATAATGGGTCCAAACGACTTACCTTTGGTGATCCCGTTGGGCTGGCACATGGTGACCGTGCTACTCCCTTCTGAATCAGATCCAGGCGAGGAGGTACAGGGGGAAGACTAAGGTGTGGGATTTGCAGGGGGTCTGGAAGTGGTTTTCTTCTTTGTGCAAGAGGAGAAGATCCTGGGGAAGTCACTGGTGAATTCTGCCTCTCATTGCACTTGAAGACATGAGAAAAAGTAAAATTACTATTTATTTGTACTATTTATCACTTCAATATAACAACTTCTGTTGCATGACAAAAGCATTTGAAGCCTTGTCTCGTAATAGGTGACCTGCTGCTCTTTTAAATCATAGACAATGTAGGTGCTCATCTTACAGTTACTGAAAAAAAAGTCTCCAAGTCATTATACCTCAAAACTAAGATCCATATTAACTTGTAATGAAAATGAAAGCATATTCCAGTAACGTAGAAAGCAAGCAATCACTGCCATGCAAAAGGAAACAATCACAGAGATGGAGATTGCATTGTACTATTGCTGCTCTTGAGAAGCTTTCTTCCAATAGAGTACTTAAATGACTTTGAAAAGCTAGGCATCTATTATATTATTTATTAAGGACAGCTCATTTCTGGATCACACTTTGATAAAACACATGTGGTTTTTAAGACTCAGAGTCAAAATCACCAGCAAACCAGTAGGCAAAGAATAGAATTTATTTGTCATTTGATCATTTAAAAAAAAAAAAAAAATCAGGGCAACTTCAGTTTACCATTTTAGTGAATACTGAACTAAGGCCACACATACTTAGCATCAAGCCCAGTGGCAAATTGTGATATTTTTCCTTGATTTGTCCTTTCAAATTCACCAGAACCAAAGATTTCAGTGCCCAAAATACTCCCCACCCAGTTTTGCAACTTGTTTCTGAACCTCTCATCCAGCCCAGTTGTAACAAGCAGTTTAGGTGTTCACAGTAATATGTTAAAAGTTATTTTTGTGAACTCAACGTATTTGTTTTAGTGTACTGTAAGTAAACCTGGATGATTAGGCTGTTCCGTACTTTCCCTGACAGCAGACACAGCAGGTGGAAGACCTTCACACCAAGCATCAACCTCAGGCCACATAGGCACTGAGGCATCCTCATAAGGCTCACTTGCAGACACAGGCGAAGAATCTGCCATCTTCTTAAGTCAGGCCTGAAAAATTGCTCATAAAATTGTGCCAATTTTTAATCTAAAACACTTATATCACAGTACTTAATTTTTCTTTATTCCTTTTAACTGGTGGATGCCTCTAACCTTGAGTGGATCACAATGAGGATTAACACTTTAATGACAGAGGTGCTTAGCCTCTCTCAGCATTACGGGAAGTTGAATAACTAAGCTAGATGTGTACCTCACAAGCATGCTTGAGCAGCTCTAATTATGCAATGACTAAAAACAAGATCAATTCATTTTCCTTAAAAGAAAGCATCTATCAGTTAAACAATATAATAAGCATTATATCATTTAATAGCTTTAGATTTTCAAGTGTAGTTATGCCTCCACCAAGCATTCCTGAAAGCCATGAGCCATATATGTAATATAATACATTCAATGCTTTAGCTTCACCAAACAGAAAATGAATTTATTTCCCAAATTCTTGGAAATAGGACCAAACCGGCAGGACACACCTCCAGAAAGATACTATTATTCAAAACAAATCGAAGTGTTGTAGGAAGTGACTACAATTTATAGTTTTGCACAACATAAGGCGCCCCTGTTAGCAGGGGATTGCTCCAGAAGAACTAAGAAATTACCCTGTATGTAACAGGAATTGGAAACCAAGAATAAGAAAAATAGGAAATATTGAAAACAGAGCACTGGATAGGTAACATAGGTCTGCAAATTCAGATGTACTAATTCCTGTAGCACTACATTAATTGACACAACTTCCTTGGAGAGCAAGCTGACAGTCATAACATCACACTGCGTGCAGTACTATGAACCCACAGGTAAATGAACTACAGCACAGTAATAGCATTTAAGACTACCTATCACTGATCCTACACGGCATCCTTCCCTTACACGGTTCTACTCTAAACAAAATGACATGCTCAGTCCTCAGTAAGCCCACTGGTCCCTCATCCAGGTCAGACTTCTTTTCTCCTGTCATAACAGTCCAGCTGCAGCAGAGTCAGCAATCATGGAAACATTCACATTTAAAACCTAATGAGGTCAGATGCTATTTTCAGGTTTACAGAAGCAAGTGGCTAAAAGATTTATCTCATACGTAGTAGGCAGCAACAAAACAGAGAACATGGAAATTCTTTGAAAATGTCAATGATTCTTAAAACCTAAAATGTTTAAGGCCACTCCAGTGAGAGACTCAATTTATGTGACAAACTTCAGTTTCCATATATACTGAGTATTTAGCTATCTCCACTCAACATATTCCATAAGGGAAGTATATCACAAAACCAAATGGAAATTTTCACACACTTGCTACTTTGAAAAAGACTTCAATTTAAGCTTATATAAACATCTTGCGCTCCAAAACAGCAAAATAATCTTCCATACCCCTGAATCGCATTGCTTACAGCCATAATGCTATCACAACATTATGATTCCTTATTTAGATCTATTGTTCTAAATATTCCACAGCAACAAACATGTTTTCTTCAGCATTCCATACTAGATTACCATCATATTCCCATTATAAAAAAAAATCCATGTTTTCCCTGTCCACCCTGTCTAGCTACATCATTTGATGCGTGTTGACAGCTACAGCAACAAGACAGTTGCATTTCATGTGGTTACCAGAACACTAACAGATGTACACAATACCTACTCTTTTTGGCAGACTCCCTAAGGAGGGAGAGATTTAAAACCTTTGTCACCTACTGGAGATTTCTTAGTATTTTCTAGTGACGGGAAATAAAGGAGCAATAAGAGCAGCACAGTGACAAAAAGGTAAAACACATTAGTGACTGAAGCACAAACTATCACTAATGAACTGGCAGTGACAGAAGACAGACCTTCAGTGCACAACAGGGCTCTGCTGCAACACCACAGACCTGGGCAATAAAGATGTAATTAAGGAAAAGAACACAGACTCCTTTGTAACAATATGGACTTCATCTGGCTGGCATGCCTGCTGCCAAGGGAAAAGCAGCTATGACTTACTGCACAACTGTACTGCAGAGCGAATCAAATGCGTTATTTAATCAGATGTATTACTGGGATATACTGGTATATCACTGTTAGCCCATAGTTGTTGTGAGCTCAAGAATAAGCCTGTTACTGACATGGATTGCAATGTACGTATGACTTAAGAATGGACAGCTGAAGGGAATACCTGGATACCTATTAGAAGTCTTGTAATATATGCCTTTTTACATTACCAGAAAGAAGTCAATTTAATAACATGGAAATGATGTGGAGAAATAAAAACCAGTCACCTCCTGTACTTAGGGAATCAAGGTCTTCTCTTAAGTTTGACTTATCTGCTGGAAGAAGCTTAATCATGACAAACAGCAGCTTCCAGCTTTGACAATTTCCTGTAACTATTTTGAAGCAAAAGTGAGAATCAAAGTCAGGTTTTGGTGCATTTGGACAGACAGGAAATTCATTGCAGAGAACAGGGTAACTCCCTAGACAAGGTAACCTCAGTGAGTTGTAGAACAGTGTCTTTTAAAGAACATTAATTCACTTCAACCTGCTGAAAACCTCAGTCTCCTTACACTCTGAGGGTCTTCCTCTATGTTTTCATATAGTATTATTTACTTCAAACAATTATCTTAACACCTATTAAATCAAAATTATTTGCCCTTAACAAAAAGTCCTGCACTACACATTTTCCTTATTTCCTTTCTTTTAAAAAGATGTGTAATTAAATTACATCTTATATGAAGTATAACAAAATTCATTGAGACAATGAAATATTAATCACAACATAATAATAAACTTCGGAACTAGAGACTTAAGTGCCCTCTTCAATAAAAGAAGTAATTAATTTTTAGATTTTAACCTGCGACTAATCTGAACATTTCTTTAATGTGCATTTCTTAACCCAGTGCTTAGCTAGCAGAAATGGTACAGAGTTGAGAAAAGGAACGCTTCAGGCAATAACTGCATTAGCTAATTTGATACCATGGGGCTGGAAATTTCTCAGTGCTGAGACAATTAACAGATTTTGGCACCAGTCTTCATATTTCTTTCATAAAGATATATCTGCAGACAATTTGTAAACTGGAAAAAATAAGCTGCTTGATGAGGCAGATAAACAGACTAATTGCAGTGGATTTCTCTAAAGTCTCCGTTACAGCTGATGGGCTGCTGCTGCTGACTCACAACACCTAGCAAGAATGATTCATTTTTCTCATAAGTGTATCCATTTACTCATTCCATTAAAGAACTGTGGCTATTCTTTTTCTTAAAACACTTTCTAGTCTGAGGTCCCTCAGGGACTTAATTCAGGCACCTCTGAGAGCTTATGAGTATGCTTCAGAAAGAGTGATGAACTGCAGAGCTGGTATTTCTGATATCCAACCTATAATGCATATAGGTATAACAGTTGACAAAATATTATACCTTATTTACACTTTAATGACAACTCCAAAAAGTTATTTTCATTCTGTCAGGAAGGGCTCACTCAAAAACCTACCCAAGCCCCTTAATCAGTGAACTACCTTAATGCACATGCTTCTAAAATAAGCTTACAGCACCTATACATTCTTTCCTACATAAATATATTTCTAATTACAAGGTCCAAAGCTTGAGAATTGGTAGTAACAGCTTCAAAACATTTTTACATTGCCCATCGCACAAGGATTTCAGGACAATAAGCATTGATTTGAATATTTCTGCAACACATCAAAGCCCTACAGTCACTTTCATCAAGACTCCATGTCCCTGCAACTTTGCTCTTCTAGCAAGTTTAACATTCCAGCATACTACTATAGCCAGATTTTGACACAGATTTTCTCAGCAACACCTACATGGTGTAGCCAAGCAATTCAGACAAAATCAGCCCATATGATTTTCAAGGATAAGCACTTTTACATGGAGAAGGCACGTAACATCCCTTCCAATAAAATAAGAACTGAAAAATTTGTTCATTGGAACTACAAAGTAACAACAGTGCCAGCAGGCTGGCTACAACACCTAAATTACCTCACTTCCTTCCTTTGACAAATGAAATGAACACAAACACAGACATTACACAAGTACCATGTTCATATGAACAGCATTAACAAAAGGAAAAATTCAAAAACCCTACATACTGTCATAAAGGAAAAGAATTAATTCTAGCAGGCTACAAAGAAACACTTCAATAGGGAAAGTAAAGAAGGATTACAAAAAATAGACAAGGCTGACAAAAGCATTGCTAACAAAAAGTGTATGTAAGTCATGCCATATGCCACAGAGGTGGTGCAGTTAAGAGCATCACTGTAGAACCACTGGTAGCAGTTCTAAGAGGAAAAGAGATGTTGAAAAGTCACCAAATGACCTGATAAATCAGCATTTTTAAGTAGGGACTTCAAGAGGCTAGCAAAATGTGGAGAATGGTGCTCCTAAACTTAAGGAATAATTAAGCAGGTTTTTCTCACTGAACAATGAAATCAATGACATAAAAATAGCAAGCACCAAAGCACTCAAGCACTTGATAGAAACTAAAAACAAGACTTTTTATAGTAAAGCCTGTAGTTCCTCCTTTTGATAATAGCATAATGCATTTCTGTCTTATCATGTAACTGATAGTGCTATAAAATCCCATCAATTCAAGGCTATCTTACAGAGGTCGGGATGCAGACTGCAATTTAAGTCCAGGAAGGAAGGATAAACTGCTCCCAAGAGCAGGTCATGTTGTATTACATACACAACACAAGAATGATTCTTATGACTTAAGAGTTTAGGAAAGATATCAGAAGTATGTATTTTACCTGTATTAACTGAGAAGTATTCTCAGATATGAGGGTGAAACACTTCCCTCTCCCTTTCCCCCCTTAAAAAAATCAAAAAATACAATAAGGAAATAGAAGGGTAAGATGTTAATAAATCAATTCCAAGGCAACTACTCAATTTAGATGACCTTACAACAGGAAAATGCAGTGTAAAATTCAGTGTTGCATGGCCCGTGACAATGTGCATTCCACACTAAAATAAAAAACTAACAACATAAGCTTTTGTTAATGATAGTTCTTATTTATCAGAGAGATAAACTCCCATGACCCAAGAAAGAAGACCTCAGAATATAACACAGAGCCGCCAAAGAACAAAACTACCCAAAAGCACAAAGTCACTAGGAATAATCTCAGATAAGCTTTTTCCACTAATAGAATTCATTACCAAATATAAATGGGGGGTGGAAAATCATGGACAACTCGCAAGAAATATGATTAAAGGCAATACAAATTCAGTTACAAGTTACCCTTACAAAGCAATAATGCTCTTCATGTCCTTAAACATACAAGTTTAATCACTAAACATTCTGTGTATGTGTACACAAACATTTGCAGAAAACTAATCAAGTATTCTGTATGGATGAAATTCTTTGTTCCTTACAAAACCAATTCAGGCAACCACCCATACAGCATATTTTGGACAGGAGTCTCACAGCTGGTGCAAAGTCATGCTACCTCCATTATAAACATAGTTAACACAGTTCATACCAGCTAAAAAAATGGAATTTTCTCTCTCCTCCCATTCAACTCGGGCATTACCGCTGAAGTGCTGATGAATGTTGTTTTTTTCAACACAAGAACTCTTCACTGAGTTGGCAAACAGTGGAGCACAAAGCGCAGCCTCTCATTGTTTGAGGTTACAGGAAGCTTCATTTACAAACATACAGCTTTATGCATTGTACAGGATTTGAAGAACTTACCTTCCGGACGGAAGCCAAGCGATTCATCATTAAACACTCCTCTCTATCGTCATCATCATCCAAGTCCAACATAGGCATACTAAAGCTGTCAATAATACTGCAGCACCTGGAGTTTTCATCCCTTGGATCAAAGGGATCCACAATGATTGGTTCAGTCCCTTTGATTTCACAGCGGCAGAAAGGGCAGCCTTGGCCATCAGATTCCTATAAGCAAAAAAAAAAAAAATAGGTGGTTAAATATAAAAAAGAGAAGTAATTTTAAAAGTATGTCTTAAACCTTTCTACAAAAAAGGCCCTCAACAGGTCTCTAAGAGCTTGCCAAGAAGCATGGAAATTAACAGAAAACAGGAGTCATAGATACTTAGATGTAGTAAACAGTCAAATGACTGCATTTTTAATGCTCTATGTCATCAAAAGTTAAAGCTTCACTTAAAAGTAACTCATCAAAATATCTCTAGAAAGCACCAAAACGGTAATTGCCTTAGTATTATATGTCAGGAAGTAACACCTTGCCTTTTACGATTATGAGTTTCCTGTTCCTTTAGAGGAAAGAAGGTGAGGTGTGTAGACAGAGATAGAAGTTACTATTATTACTAATTATTATTACTACATTATCTTCTATGTTAAAGTATTTGTGTCTTATTTTAAGTCAGAAAATGCACATCGGCTTTAAGGCATGTAGTGCATTCTCTGACGAGCATGTATACAGCCCATCACAGCTTCAACATTACCATCAGTCAGCAATACAAATACAGAACATCTAAAGCTACATTTCTTGAAGTGTTTAAGTAACAAACCAGGACTTGACCACATTCCCAGTAAATTATGTAAAAGAAGGAATGATTTTCACATATCATCAGAAATAGGAGACATCTGAATTTTAACTTCCAAGTGTCATAATGTGCTAAATGATTTTTAGGCAGCCGTATTTCCATTCCTTTTTTCCTCATCAGAAGTAATCTAAAGGCCTGTAAAGCATATTTCAGACTATAAAGAACAAAAATATCAGAGAAGCCTTTCAAGCACTAAGGAAGTTTTTCCATCAAGAGGAATGACGCAGATTTGAATTTAAACTAAAAAAAAGGAAAAAAAAAAAACTGAAGTTTTGGGGGATTAAGATAATTCAAACTGAATTCAGATATCACACTCTGTCATGTTTATAGTCAGAGAGACAGCTAAAACAAGAGTAACCCCAGAAATAATTCTTACTAACCTACCTATCCTGAAATCTCATCAAGCAAGCACAGATTTTTGATTTCCTAGATATAAGGACAGCTTTGATTTTCTTTTCCTAGGGTTATTTTTATCTTGATGGTTGCCAGTCCTGCTCAACTGACAGATGATTTTACAGTTTGCGGAAGAACTGTATCCCAAAGCCAAATACCTATAAACCATGTCTCCTGACAACAGGCATGTCTACTGGCAAGGTTAGTTTCAGGTTTTCATTTTGCATGAAAAAATCTAAGTAGTTTACTTTTTATCAGCCTTACATCCTAATTACACAGTCATGTCAACACCCCTTACTACCTCAAAGACTGTCTCCAAATTATACGTAACAGAAGTCATCCCTTACTCGTAGAACTTCTTACAGTTTCCTTTTCTAAAATCAGCCTTAAGATGACGCACAGACCTTTTAATTTTCAAGGCTGTGTTGTCAAATAGTTCTGTACTAGCAGCTACCTTCCTTTTGAAAAACACTAGGTTCACCAAAATACATTGAGTAAGTAATCACAGCAGAAGAGACTTGTCTTCCACAGTAGGAATACAACTGAGAAATTACAACTGAGCTCTGAATGTCTATGTGAGTACACATTTGTCCATACCTATAGAAAGGTTACTTATGACACAGAGTAGTTATTGCGAACCTTACAATGCAGCGTATCTGCCCATATGCTTTTAGAATGAAGTCCAGATATGCTGCTTTTAGACAAGAGCAGACTTCAGCAGAAGAAAACTACATTTTACTATTATTGCATAATTCAAAAAGCAAACAGCTAAACCAAGTCTAATGTGAGAAACTGATCTCCGTAAAGGCAAACAACTCAATCAGCCTTAGGATTCCATGTAGATCTTAAGTTGCTTACTCAATTTTTTTCTGCTTAGTGGAAACGTCTGTATTGGACCTCTTGAGGCATATCTAATGAGCAATTATGCTGCCAATT
Source organism: Psilopsiagon aymara (assembly GCA_024733675.1). Lineage (NCBI taxonomy): Eukaryota > Metazoa > Chordata > Aves > Psittaciformes > Psittacidae > Psilopsiagon > Psilopsiagon aymara. The sequence continues at coordinate 26,655 of JANRGW010008831.1, read as the reverse complement.
AAACACTAGCCCACCAGAAGCTTGCAACAGCTGATGCTGTTACAGCACAATATTTCTTCATTGCCTCAGTAATTATATTTAAGTTAAATTTCTAATGTAGTCCAAAAAGTACCTGGTTTATTACAGCTGGTTGCAATGGTTTGATGAAAGTTCAGGTTTTTGAACATTAGTTCTCTGAGCCTAAAAAGTTTTGTTGTGTCCTCTTCCTGAATCCTGAACCATTAGTCAAAGTACTGAGGACCTTAGCTTCTCAAGCCTCCAGAATCAGAGCACATCACTGTTCCAACACTAGAACATGCTGCTACCATGCAGTGAGACATCCAGCAATCAAAAGTACAAAGATTACAGCCTCACATTCAGAAGAAAACTGGTAAGAACAGAGAAAGAGTATTTCTGAAATGAGAAAGACTTTTCCAACCCAGCAGCTGCTTAGCAGTGAAATAAATGTTCTCATTTGGGTATGTCTGAACTGAAATTTTCTCAGAACTTCAGGTCTGTGGGCAGCTTGAACCATTTGTGTTTGGAGTGCAGCTTCAAACTTACGTTTCATCAACACCACAAAATGGGAAACTAATAACTCCTTTTTTGACAAGCTTTATTGGTAACAGAAAAACAGAATCCTGCCTGAGAACGGAATGATCTTTTCTTCTCCCCACAAAATCCCGATAGGAAGAAGAAAGGGGAAGGGAGAAGGTGGCAGAAATTATTCAGTTTCGGAACACCTATTAAAGGGAAGTTTGAAGGTGTAAAGAGGCATACCTGCTGCTTTTTATTTTCAAGTCAAGTGCTTCTTAACTGCACTGATCTAAAGGTACCAGTCCTTCTTTTTCCCAGACTGAATAAGATGAACAAAACACCCCAACCTGTGTCATCATGAAGTCTCTGTGGTTTTCCAGGATACTTTGTAGATGACATTGAGAGATCAGTTTCCCCTCTATTGTCTCTTGCCCCAACAACTGTCTAAAACTAAGTGGTATAGTGCTTTACGCATTACTAACACGAAACACAAGCACACTAAACTTGTTTTGCCACAGGCCATTTCTTTACCCACACTACTGACTGAATCCTTCTCTCACACCAAAGACATGTCCTCATAAAACACTGTCTCAAGCTGAAGTCAACCATTCCCAAATGCTACCTGTACTCTTAATGCCTTTCACATCATAAAGTGACCTGGCCACTGAATTGGCACCAAATGTCCAGCTTGCACTGAGTAGATACTGTGCTCAGGAAATCCACTTAGCTATCAGCAAACGGCCTTGGCAAGCATACAAGTCCAGATTTTAATGACTCCTGGAACTTAACTTTTTACAGACTTTGGTCCACAAAATGAAAAAGTTAATCATTTTAAAGATATATGCCCTTGAACCCTCTCACTGAGTACCTGGAAAAGTAAACACATACCCATATCATAAAGTGGATGCAACAGAAATCCAACCTCTTCTCCACTAACTGAACTATGACAGTACCTGCCATGCTGTGAGACATGAAGTGCACATAAGGTGCCCACAAGGCTCTATCTTCACATCCTTGTCGTTCTCTGCACAGATTTTACACAGCTGAAAAGTGGAACCCATTTCACAGTACAATTCATACTGCTCCTGTAACAAAAAAAAAATCATGATTATTTTTTTCCTGCGATTTATTCACAAAGAATATACTGAAGCATCAGTAGTGACAAGACTTTTCTCTGAGTCCCCTGTTTTCCAATCCACTTGACTTATTAGTCAAGGAAACTATTGCTACTGATTAGAACTAGATGACCTTAAGGTCCTTTCCTACCCTAACTATTCTCTGATTCTATTTAAAAGCCACAAAAAGGTTACTGAAACAGCTTACTATTTTCCTTGTTTAAACCTGTGATATACCACAATACATTCTCCGAAAGGAAGTTCGAAATACCTATACTTACTAGGTTTTCTACAAATCTCTCACATAACTGTTATGCAAGGCATACATCCTGCTTTTCCTTGGTTGCAGTTAGGAATAAGGGTAATGAAAAAATGGTTGTGAAAAATTAAGGGATAAATGGGAAAAAATATGGGATTTCCTTTTCTAGGTACAAGTTTAGGACTAGTAGAAGTTACTGAATTAAAAGCTGACTTCCTACCTAAGGCAAGTACACAGTACAGTAGCACAGTTAACTGAAGTAAATAACCTCTGTGAAGCAAATACAGGAAGAAAACCCCTCAGGATAACACGGCAACAGCCATACAGAGATCATTCAGCACTTTGCATCCTTAAAAGATGGACAGGAAGCTATAAGAACACCTTCAGGAGGAATAAACAGTAGATAAAACTGGAGTCCCAACTATTTTTCTAGCATTAGCCACTGTTGAGGCACTGGCAATGCGATTCATTTGTGTAGAAACCAGGTTTTTTAGTCTCGGAAAACAAAAAACAAACTTGAAAGCTTAAAAAACGTAGAACCCAGGTTAGATGAAAATGAACAGCTACTGCTGAGTAAAGGGAGAGGTATGAGGCTAAGAACAAGAGAAAATGAAAGAGACAGCTCATATCTGCAGCCATAGTCAGTATGTACGGTTCATGGTGAAGCTCTCACAAAGAATCCATCTGCAGTAAACCAGCCCTGCAGCCACTTTCATACCATCTTTTCATAACTTAAGCAGCTCTAGCAACAGCTTTAAACTACTGCAGTACTATATTACTTAAGACAGCATTCACATTGTTCAGACTGTTAATTTATCATGAGAATTAACTAATGGTGAGCTCACAAGTTCCGAGGCAAGTGGATTCGTTCCGTGAACTCAAAGCACAAGATGATTGGCTTGGGATGAACAAAGTAAGCACTGAGAATGTCTAAGCTGCTTTTCATCTCCTTGAGGAAAATTAAGTATATGGAGCTGGAAAATTATGCAACACGAACATCTGATATCTCTGCATTACCCTTTCATTACTATTTTAAGAATAGAGGGAAAAGAGGTAAGCGGGAAAAATCCTCATACTTCCTTCAGGTAATTCTCTTTAAAAATTCTCTCACTTAGGAAACAGATACTTTCATGATGGTGTTTGTGCCAATGCCACAGACGATAACAAATGTTTCTTTGTTCAAATATTTCTGGAGATGCATAGAGCACTCAGAATTATACAAGATAAACAGGTTACCCAGTCTGCTTTGAAGAAACAGAAGATCATGTGAAGCACTGTGGCTTCTATATACTAGCTGGACATCTTTCCTGAACATACCCTCAAGCCTTCAAGATGCTTTTGTGCGGAATAATGTCCTACACAGTATAGGCTACACCTTTGCTTACTAGTGTTAATTTCAGCACCATTTTTAATCAAGCATTTGTCTTGGGGGGGGGTACTTCCTATTACTTGAGCATCAAACACATGTACATTAGTTGATCAGAACATCATTTAACAACACTACAAAGCCGTGTAGATATTCCAATTTTCTCTGCAAAGTGACCCCCTTTAGACAGATAATTTTTTCCTGTTGCTTTTCCCTGATCTCTCTGTTAATTCACACATTGGACAGAGAAGACAGGAGAGAGACCCTGGAACCAGTGTCCTGGTGACATAAAGTACACTTTTCGTCCTGGAGATGTCAAACTACCACTGCTATTCAGGTTTCAAAATTATCTTTTCATCTTTATTTCATTTCTCTATTCCCATCTGCTATTAGCAAGGTAACACCAAGCTACATAAACCTGCAACATAAATAACAGTTATTAAAGGTTTTTCTGACAACACATTTCTCACTCGGAAGAAACTTACAATAAACAGAAGACATGCCATCTGCATCACCATCACCTCCAGAGTTTAAAGAACTATTACCCTGTTCATCTAAGAACATGCATCAATAGCATATTTTAACTCATATGAACTTATTTCTCACATATTAATAAAAGCTTATTATCACTGCTAGATGGGATACACTAAGGGAAGAGACTATTAAAAAACAACTGAAAAACTCTGCAACATACCTGCGTGACTTTGATGTGGTCATGGGGCGTGGGTTCACATAATCCTGTTAAATCAGGATTATAACTTCGTCCATCAGGGAACAGATAGCTGCATCACAAGAGGATTGTTATTAACACGCACATTGCTTTATTAACTAATTATTACCTATAAAAATTTGAAGGGGCAGAAAAAGTTACAGCAGACATTCACTAAAACACCATCTATCTTTCCTCAGCTATCTTTACTACCTTGGAGCACAACTGAATTGCGACATCCTGGCAGAGGCTCAAGTCTATTTACAAAAAAGCACAGGAAGGATTTTAAAATCAGATGCACAAATAGCAGCAGAATGCATCCGAGCTTTGATTATCAGATAGCTTTCTGGGGGTACCAATATTTTAGATCTTCATTTGGCACGTGTTCATTGTAGTCTCTCCACTGAAGGCATCATACATGGTGTCTCTATAGACTATTTCAAGTAACGGAGCAAAATAAAAGATAACTTTTTTACACAGCTCTGTGTAGTATGACACACATCAAATCGTATATACGTAAAAATATTACTTATGTGTATATCTGTATATTAAGACAAGCATCTACATTGAGAATCCAAGACACAGACTGGGCATTAAGAGCCAATGTGAGCATTTCAACCCTATGAGAAACCACAGACACTAAGCTGTTCTCTACTCAGATCTTTGGCACCTCTTAACTCAGAAGTCATTTTAAGTCACACCATAAGAAAGTTGTATTTACAAAGGGTATAAAAACTACAGTGTGAATAAATATTCTTAGGTCTAGTTTTTGTTTGCTCAATTTTTGTGAAGTAGAAACAATAACATAAACGTGCTTCTTATTACAGGTATGAAATCATCGTACCTGGAAAAACATGACTGGACCATGCAGGACTTGGAAAATTGGCAATATTGTAAAGGGTTTCTCAATCTTTTCTTAAGAACTGATAAATTTCCCCTCCCCATTTTTTTACCCCCACGTTGATGATGTGGGTATTTCTAAATATGTGTCCCAGTGAAAAGATTCTGAGAATCAAAAACTGCCTGTAACTTCAGCCAAACCAGTAAAAATGTATTACTTCTACATATAAGCTTAGAGTCTCTTAGAATAATAAATCTCTTTTAGCAAAATATTGGAACCTGGAAAACATTCTGGCTGTACAATATATAAAAAAGCAATTACATAGCTTTCAAATTATTGTCCAGAGTTAGACATATGAGTAACTGCTAGTAATAATAGTTCAATAAGCTGAAGTGCACTTGGGACTGTTACAGGAGAAGGGTGGGAGAGGTGGAGGAGGCAGAAGGGAAGAATCAATGTGACAGCTGACTGATTTTATTTCTTTTGGAATTTATCTGCTATGAGATACGAGTTTGGTTAACTTTCATTAACTGTAGTTAATGGAGTTACCTGGAAACAAGCGTTTTTCAAATGAATGAAAGCGATAGTCCTCAAACTTCAAAGCAATGCTAGACACCATATGCAGGCTCTGTTTTAAAGATCTTTAATATATAACCACATGAGCATAAGAAAAACCGGGACATCAGTATTTATCTAAGGTGACTAAAGAAATTCGTACTTACAATCCTTCCCGGCTGCCATCAATCAAAGCTTGAAACAAAGGCTTATTGTGAGGTATGGTCTGCAATATGTTCCCATCACCAGTCACATATCCAATGGCCCACTGACCCAAGCGAGTGCAGCTTAGTCTGAAAATGTAGCTTGACAAAAACAGGATGAATAAAAAGTTTACGTTAAATCAGAGTTCAAACAAAACAGTGAAGAAAGCAAGGGTGGCCTGTGGTGAAGACACTGAATTAAGTCTCTGAGGATTGGGGTCAGATTACCAATTCTGCCACTTGGTCTTTGTGTAACCTTAAATAAATCTACATCTTTTACACTGTGAGTTCCTCACGGGCAGAAATAAGGAACATTAGCACCTTACCCCCAACTTTTAATGGGCTTGCTTTATAATTCTCAAAGTGACAGCTGCATGTCCACTGTGAATAGTCCTATTACATACATTTAGACATGCCATAAACACTTCCAAGAAAAGCGTATTATATTATCAAGTCTGTATAGCTACAATATGTGCCTATTGTGCATACACAGGCCAACAGCCTCAATGATTAAATGGGAAACCTAAAATATTACTAGGTGCAATAGAAATGTGAATGATGTATAATAAAAAGTGCTCTACTAGCAGTGTCAATTTTGTGTGTACCAAAGGAGGTTAACAAGACAGAAGAAATATCACTTCACAATTTCATAAAATACCAGATAGCACTACCCTAACTGGAACTTACATCATTGCATATGTATTAAGAGGTGGTAACTGGGAGTACACATTATGTAGACCAAGGGCACAGAAGGAGGAGAAAGAACTAAATCAGGCTTAGTTCTTCTTGCCAAAAGAAGTAGTCCCTTTCATGTCTGACACCACCTTATGTTCTTCACTCAGAGAAAAATCCCACAGTGAAACACCACAAAATCCATTTGCTTTTTAGAAAGAGCAGCTTTTCTTAATTACGCATCAATTATTTATTTCCTTCCAAACTGTTTAAAATGAGAAATCCTACCCTCCGTGAAGTTTGGTATTAGCTCTTACAACCTTTAGTAAGGCATAAATTACACAGAAGTACTAACTACTCATTTGAACAGAATCTTGTAATTTCCAGGATGTTTTAATTAGACAGATTAAAAAAGCAATTTCACTTCCTATCTCCTCTTTCCCACTCCAGCATTTCACCTAAGTCATTCAGAAAGTAATTTTCTAATGTTCAATAGAAAGCTTTCTTAAGAGAAACTCTCCGTTTACAAGGAACATAAAGGCAACTTGAGATAATTTCTCTATCCCTTCTCTTTCAATGACAGAAATAGAATCAATAATAGAAAAAATGCTAAGCATAGCAACCACTCTCAAAATCAACCTAGTTATCTGACTTGCATAGTAGTGTTCATGAATACCAAACTAAAAATCAGTGTTACTCAGCTGGAACCACAAGATACTTGTAAATATACACTTGAGCCATTAGACAGCTTAACAAGATATAACACTTATTGCTAAAAAGGAAAGGAAACCCAGTACAAGAAACAAGTATAACTGTTGCTAGGCTTCTCTAACAAGTTCCAAAATGACACTTTTAACTATGTGAAGTGATCCTGTAGCAAAGTTAGACTACTAGGCACCAGGGAAAAAACCTTCATGACTAAAGGGCAAAATTACCAAAATAAAGTTAAAGGATTAAATAAATTAATATCTTTTTTTCCTCTAATCTGAGTGAAGAAAAATAGAACAAACGAAGTGGCATAAGTGGTAAAAGTTCAGTTTAAATAATTTAGTATGCATAGCACCATCAAGAAATGACTCAAAACCAATACATATAACGATATTTTTCTAGAGACAGTTTGTGTTATAGAATCATTACTGATAAAGAAAAAAAAGGAACATGAAAAGAAAGCACGTAAGCACTGATTAAATTAATACCGTAAGTGTGCTACATTGAAAGATGTAAAGTGTTCTTGATTTTACTGCTGAGCAACAATTCAATATAAATGTTGAAAAGAAAATACTATTCTCTAATATGCTTTTCAGAAACGCATTGCTTGTTGCAAGTAATACGTAAGGAAGGAAAAGCAATGGAATTTCAGTTTTTTTCTGTTCAATTGTACTTTAGACTTCTGTGTGCTATTACCTTTTTCTTTCCTTCCTAGCACTGCAGAAGAATTACAATTACATGGTTACAAAATTCCTCTCCTAACGAGAGAGCTTAAGTATCAAGGCAATATAGAAGTATGAACCTAGAATAATTATGTCACTTCTGAGACAACAAGTTTATTCAAGATAGCAAAGACAAATAAAACCCCTCACCTCCCAGGCTTAGTGCTGTATTTCTGCAACCTTGCTTTCACTTCATCATATGTGAGGAATGCCATATACCCAGGATGCGTCACAGCTAAGAAGTTCCAATTCCTTAAGATTGAACCCCATGGCTAAAAAGAGAAGACAAAAAGGTGAGAAGATGCAGCCAGGTAATCACATATTACTAACACGACTCAAGTCAGTTTGTCAGAGACTTACAGTGTCTCAGCTTCAGCTGAGAAATACATGCTTTTGGTTAAGGTCTAAAGACTGCACCCATACCCAAGCTTTGCTACAAGGGTTCCTTCCAAAGAAGTATTCCAAGAACATCAAGTATAAATTTCTGGATAAAAAGTTCTAAGATCTTAAATGTAAGGAATCTACACTTGGAGGCTACAGAGAATATTAAACATCACATGTAGTTCAAACCTAGAGAGTATGGCACCACTGATGGTTTAATAAAAACACAAATAAGCCTATCCTTGAGAGATTCTGAGGCACTTTTCAAGTTAATTATAAGTAACACTATCAAAAGAAGCCTAATAAAGCCACTAATTAGAGATGTCTTTCCTTCTCTTATTCTTTATTTCTCCATTTCTTCAGTTACCATAACTGTATTAGAGCCCAAAACAGAACAAATATTGACAGCAGTTCACAATAGTCTTTCCTGACCTGAACAGCAAACGCTTCAGAAAACTCACTGAGATGTGCCTGATACACTATCACTTTCCAAGAATACAGAACAGTCCCTTACTGTAAATGGTGGGTTTTTTTAGTGGTAGATTAATACTACTTCCCAGCATTGGAATAGCTAGGAATTCCTATCATTTTAAGTGTTCTCTGCCAGCATTAGAAGAGACAAGAAACTGCCTCTGAATGGTTTTTCCAACTAGATTAAATCGGGCCTCAACTCTTCCCCTCTCACACCACCACTGACACTTCCTTCACAAAATCTCAATGCTCTTTTTTCTCAAGTATACATTTATAAATCAAAAAGAATGATCAAACACTCGGTACTTCAATGTTTAGTTCCATCACAGGAATATAAAGGCTTGCTACAACATGTTATAAAATAAACTCAAGTAGCATGAAAACTCCTTGGTTAATCACAACCACCAAGCTTCTAAGTTATCAGGAGACAATATCTTCCTCAAATGCTTGGAGTCTCTACAGAGTATTACATTACTGCCATACCTAGAAAATTATATGACAGTAGGAAGGAAAAAACACAGCGCAAGAACTCCTAGCTTGCATTGTGCACATAAACATTAAGAGTATCACAAAAGCAGATTTGTTTAAAAGGGAAAGGATTTGTACTCTGTCTTTTATGTAAATAGTTTAGCTCAAAAGAGCAACTTAACTGAACATGTTAACAGCAATAGAATGAAGCTCTTTCCCTTCAAAGGACCTACATATTATGCCAAGCTAACTTGATCTCTAATCTTAGAGCCCAGCACTTAAGTGCTGTGCATGCATACAGTGGGGAGGCAGGGGGAGCAACTTCTCTTACACAGGATCTCTGTAAAAAGTAGCCTTGCCACCTTCTGTGAGTAAGCATCATTATAAACGGAGCTTTTCTGTAACACAACCCACAGTGGGCAAAACAGTATTCTGATTACTTAAAACAATTGGGATTGTCTCTCTGTGGGTGTAAGCGCACAGAGTTACAGAAGCTCTTGAACTAGAGAAGCAAAATGTTACCTCTGGGAGAGGCTCTCAGACCAAGTTCAGCCCAAGTTCACTTCAACAGTTAGGCAACTCTGCACTAGTTGGAAATCTGTTAAGCAAAAAGTCTGTCTCTGGTTCTTTGGGAAATTAAAAGTCAGTCCTGACCGGTCTTTACCCCTTACATATGTCAGAACTGCTGAAGACCTTTTTCTAGCCAAGTCATAGTAATGAAGCAAACCAGCAACAACCTCACAAATAAACTAATGCAGACATTCACTGGCTTACATGGCAAGGAAAATAAATCTCATTTGTGCCTTCTATCTTAATGTTTAGTTCAATCTACAGGACCCCATATAGGGCAGAACAAACTATTATTTCTCAGATGACTGACTTTTCAATTTTACATTTGATCTACAGATAAAAAGAAAACCAACCAACCCCTCTTGTTATTTATAAGCAGGATGCTTCGGGTGGGGGATTAGTCCTACAGAACCAATCTTCAAGTCATTTCATTCTGAGGTATGTTGCAGCCACTGGGCCTCAGACATTTTGCAGGCAAGTCTGAGATGAAGATTTGGGCTTGGTTACCAACAGTATTAGCTTGACAAATGCTAAATAAAAAGTGAGAAAGTTTGACAGAGGAGGAACTTACCCCAAGGCAGCAATGTTCAGACAGGAATGCTTGAGGATATCAAGCTCCACATAAAGGGATTTTGCTAAACCAGCATAAAGCACAATCATCTGTATTCTCTAGTTGATAATTACTTCAAAAAGAACCCATAGAGTTCTGTTCAAACTAGTACACAACCTGAGCATTCTAGTAAGTGACTAATGCTTGTGGTTAAATTACACAGAGAGATTACCTACACCATAACATTTTCAAATGTGATATTGTTTTGACTCAGAATGGAGAAGAGATGATCAAAATCAAAACAGTAAAACCAATAATCACCTCCTGCATAACTATAGTATCAACTTCATAATAGAACCCTTTCTCCATAATAACACCACCAAAAAAACTAAACAGTTGGTCAGAGAATAACATGGGAAACAGAACAAACATATGGCTCAGGCTTAGATGTAAGATCTAGTATTTTGAACGTACCTGTCTTCAACAGGCTAAAGAACAATCTTAGAATCATTTTGGTTGGAGAACACCTTTAAGATCACCAAGTCGAACTGTCAACCTAGCACTGCAAAGCTCACCACTAAACCACACCCCAAAATGATTAACAGCCCTTTCAGTGAAGATATTTTCCCTAGTATACAGTCTGAACCTATACTGGTTTAACTTGAGGCTGTGCATCAGTTTATCATTATATATGGCTAAACCAGTAAATGCTCAAATAAATGGCTGTATACCTCACAGATTTTTATATACAAGAGACAAATTCAGAACCCATAAATTTAACACAGATGCAAACCACCACAGCCTTCTATACTCAAGTACATTCTGTCAAGGGGACACAAGGTTAACAGAGGCATGTAACATACACGTAATTTATTTCAGGTAAGCATTACCTAGTAGTGATTATACAATTAATGCTATTCCTAAAGATAGTCACCTAATGGCTATAAAACAGTCAATAAATACATAATCATGCTAAATATGTGCAAAAATGAAAGGGATGTTGCTAAAAGTTCTTACTTTTTCAGATGTAGGTGTTGATGCCCCAAACATCTCTGAAGGACTAAAGAAAAACCCCACACAACTTATTTCTGAACTCTATTGTTTCAGTTACTTTCATTTAAAAAGAATAATCTGCCTCCTTGATCCCTGAGTACTTGCCTCAGGGCACTGAGCTTCTAAGATTTATACAGGAATTAGTAACTTTCATATCTTACCTGAAATAATCTAGTGAAGATATCAAATTCAAAAATTGAAATGTAGTCATTGCAGGTCAAATCAATAGTTGATTTAAGAGCCATTGCTTCCAAACCAGAGCTTATCTGATGAACTTCATGAAGGCACTGCCTGAACACTTTCCACTGCACTATAGTCCTGTGTAAGGGGTGGAAATAATAAATTTAATAAACCCACGTATTTAAGAGGATACCTTATTAAGACATCAAAACTAAACTCAGAAATGGAACATTAATTTGGTTTCTCTATAGACACATACAAAAACCCAAACCATAAACCCCCAAGAACACACAAGCAAATCCCCAAGTTTTCTGAAAGTAGACTAAGTAAATGAAAGAGCAGTTGATCTTCCTTTAAGCATAGTCAAACAAAGTGTCATTTATTTTGCAATGATAAGTATTGAAGCTTCCTTAAGAGGACAATAAAGAGAACACTGCAGAAACTGAAATATCCCACCAAGGAGGTAGGAACCAATCTTACACCCTCTTAAAGATCACATAAAGGATCAGGTCTGTGCTTGGGAAAAACCTCTTTTCCTCACTACCTCTTTTCTCAGAATGGCCAGCATCAATTTAGTACGTACTGCAATAATGCTTTTTAATAGTTAAAGCTCAAGCAGTGGTCAAGTAACAAAACAGCAGTCAACCACATAACACTGATACCAATACAAGGCCTGCCACAGCCCATGACAGTTACGTAAATGTTAGAAAACACATCATCTCAGATATTCACTTCCAAATACACAAGGGGAATATTTCTAGACAGCACTGAATAGGAGATCATAACATAAAGAAATTAAAATGAACCCCTCCAATACCAAACCACGTTCTGCCAATTTCTATTTACATAGTCAGAGATAATACAGATCAGTTATTTTGCCAACAAAGTGCCTGTAGGTCGAATTCAAGAATGATCACTTGAAAATGCTCCATTTTATTACTCAAGACAGTTAGAAACTGTTCAATAACAAATCTTCTTGTGTAATTAGGGTCAAATCAAGTTTTGGCAAAGCCATAAAACCTTCTCTTTAACAAGTTCTGGTTCACACTGAGAGCAGATTCTATGATATTTTTAAAGCACTTTAAATTAGCCAAAAAATAACCAACAAGTAACTACTATCCAATACACAACTATTTTCAGGACTTAAGATCTCACACATTCACAATAATATTTCCTTAGTAACTGCTAAAATGACAAAAGGAATGGGCCTCACAAAGACATCAATATTTTCTGTGATTTTTATTAGTTCACATTGCTTTATTCTTTTAAGAGCTAAAATAATTTGTTCCAGTTTTCCCCGCTGTTTTCTCACTTGGAAATGCATATTACTTGGTAGTACAGTACGAGGAGTGGGCGGATGAGACCAGCTGACTGTATTAAGTCTCTTATTAGATCAAACTGCTCCTGCAGATTAAGTATTATGCAGTTGACATGAATTAAAACAAGTAGTTATTTGAGGTACAACACTAAAGACAGGCTCCTGTACTTCTACCACATTAGACATTCTCTACATTTTTAAGGGCAAAGGCATCTACTTGTTACTTGGAGGCTTATAAAGAGAAAGTCAAATGATAAAATATGAAGTTGAATAGATTTGAGGAGATACTTTCATCTGTGTATGAAAAACAGGAAACCACTAAGAGCTGAAGAGAGAGCCCACATCAGATGCCATTTAAGAAAGAATGCACATCAATTTTTGATTATGGTAAAGAGAGAAAGGAACACTGCACTAAGTTAGAGAACAAACTTGGAAAACATCAGTGCTTCTGCAGCATTAGAGTTGGTTTTGCTCAAGCACCTACTGCTTACATAGTTCCTGTAAGTGGGGCTCTGAAATGTTTCCCAACTCCCTTTGTAAGCCACCTTCAAAGGTAACAGTGCTGGGATGATGCTGAAATAGAGTTAGAACACTTGAATGGGCTTTTTGATAGCTTTTTTTTTTTTTTTTGGGGGGGGGGG
>JANRGW010008831.1:0-13347 GCA_024733675.1 Psilopsiagon aymara | reverse complement strand
GATTAGGGTTAGGATTAGGGACAGTTGTGGGGTTGAAAGATGGTTGGGGCAAGGGATATTTGGGGGGTTGGTTTGCTTTGTTCAAATTTCTTTTTAAATGGTTGAAACAATATCCCTTAAATGAAAACCAGCAGAGACTCTATCAGTAATGATTATAGCCATACTACACCTTAAGAACCCGTTCTGCATGCAATTAATGCGTAGGATTTGGGGTATTTATTAATACCCTGCACCCCCAAAATGCCACCAACAAAACCCAAAACAAATAGCTTCACAAGAATATGTTTTTAGAGCCCTGTTGGCTAATATTCGGGGGGAATGAACAATGACCTAATGAAATAACATAGAAATCTGTTCTGTGGGATTTGTCCAAGAAAAATTAACTGGAAAGGTGCTAGCTCCAAGTTAAAGCTCACGAAATTCAGCAGGTATTTTCTGCAGCTTTATGGAACAGGTCTTTTATTTTTCACTTTCTTAAATAAAGGTAAGAATTGACTGCTGGAACACAAGAACTTCTATTTCTCAGTAGCTACTTATATACTACTGTGAAAGTACTAAACTAGTACTATACTACTTTTATACAGCTATCATTCTTAAATACTTTGGAACAACAGCTAGGGAGGGATCATTACTCCCCTAGTGTCTCATTGCAGGCGGACCACACTCAATATGAGGGCATTACTGAGTTTCAACAAGATGAAAGATTCTGAGACCTTCCTCCTGCTCCCACAGCACTGAAATCTGGTGACCTTTTAGGCACCATGAGAAACACCCTCCTCAGGCAGAGGTCTAGGAGGAGAACATGACGAGGGTGTGAAAGCAGCTTTCGTAGGTGGCTGGCAAGTTGAGTTTCTGTTTGAGTTAATGTTTCACTGGTATTGCTTTCTTGTACTTTAGGGCATACACAGCTTTTGAAGGCATCTTTTCATTATTCATATCCTAAGAGTTATTTTAATTGCCTCAGGTGGTATCAGAGGCAGTAGTAGGGGAAAAGCAAAAGGACCAACCAAACTGATGTTGAGACTAGGACCAACCTAGTTAACAGCATGCTTAGATTGTTGTTTAAATACATATTTCTTTTCTTTAAATGCACAAAAGCCCCAAAACCCCCCAAAATAAACAAACACAACAAAACCCAACCACACCCACACAATAAAACACCCTAAAACCCAACAACCTTGCCCAAAAGAAAAAACAGATCCTGTTTGCAGTGAAATACTGCCTCCAGCATTCAGCTCCTGAACCACAGAAGGTATTTCCTACAAATACTTATTTTCAGTGATCTTACTCCTTGTAATGTTTGCTGCATCCTGCCCTAATGATACCCTGCAGTAGGATGCTGGCAGGTAGTCTGCACATGCCTCATGCTGTTAGGCTGACCTGCAGACACTTGTTTAAATGAGTTAGTCAGCTCTGCTACAGCACATCAGCAAGATGCTATTTGACATCCTGGTAACAATAGTTCTCTACAGAATTCGTCCGAGAAAGCTCAGTGTCTCAGTATGTCACGTATGTGATCATAGTTACATAAGCTATTCCTTGCAGTAGGGTACACATGACCCCCATGGAGGCAAAGTTCTGGGGAGTATCGCAGGTGAGAAGCTGGTACTACACAGTGACCGTACTTTGCTCAAACACTGTTTTCTCATTAAGGAGTCCTGTCATCAATCCTAAAAAATGCCATTTTTCCTCCCCAAGCCCTCAAAATGACACTACTGATTCCTGCTTCTGCAACAGTAAAACTGATAAACGTATTTGAAGAATAGTGAATTCAAAAGAGTTAACTGAAGCGTAAGGTCCTAAAAAAATACTTCTATGTAGGGTGGTATGTACTTACTAACTATCTTAATGTCACTGACATATCAAAGGGAAGTGATCTTAAAGAAGGGTTTTAAACGCCACCCACTCAACTTCTATATGCCTAAGGGTGAAGGACTAGTGACCAGCATGTAATTTTGAAGCAATTCAACAGAAGAATTTAGGTCTTGACTTCCCTCCTGTCCTGATCACGTGTAAATAGGATTTTGTGAAACTTCCTGATGTTGCTGCATTATTAAGAAGTGAAAGACATTAAAAAACCTGGAAAGGAAGCAAATATTGAGAACGCAGCACTTCAGTAGAACTGGAGACAAAGCTATTCTGGAATGTTAAGTGACTCTGCTCCATTTGATCCAGAGAAAACCACAAGGAAAGTAAACAACTACCTGAGGAACTTATATTTACAGCGCACATTCCTGTCTGCAAAACTTCTCTCAAACGTTGCCAGAAAACATAACATGAAAAGGGCATTACTGTATCCAGAACAAATACTGACCCAGATAGAAACAACATTCTTTGCAAATGTGCAGTGAGCAATGTGAATTTTGGTTTACCATCACCGAACAGAACATTCTCTTCGGACTGCTGCTTCTGTTTTAAGTGAATGGCAACGTGATTTCACTGCTTCTGAACTGCAGAGCTAACACAATTGGCACACAGAAGACTTGAGAAGTTCAGTCCAAAGGGAAAAAAAGAAATTCTGCCATACCGTGCCAGTACAAACATTAAAGAGTAACACCAAGCAGAACAAGTATAGATGAATCGAACATGTAAAAAGAAAAGGTAAAAGACAGAAATGAGCCCTATGAAATGGGGAAAATATATCACAAAAATATCCACTTCCAAAGTCACATAACTGGACATTGCTGGAGAGACAGCAAGTTAATACTTCTGGAGGGACACAGGAAGTCTGCATTTTTTTAAGCATCCCCAAAGGGATACACTTACCTGTATTTTCCAGCTCTGATCTCTAGATGCAAAGCACACTCATGCTTTGGAGATCCTTTTATACTTAAAATGCTGCCTCACCATTAAGAACCTGTTCTGTCTCACTATCTTGTATGGTATTACATCTTTCTTTTCTCGGTCCTTTGTGCAATATTGCCTTCTTAGCCACCGAGAATAGCCATGAAGACCACTGTCCTTTTCTGTTCATTAATCTTATCTTGCAAACTTCCCTTCCCTAGCTCTTCTCTACAACATAACCTATGATGGCCAAATTTGTTAATCGCTCACTTGTACAAAATAGATGTTGCAAGATTTATTTCTCACTACTACCCAGGAAATGGTTATCTTCTGCCTCCAGCTCATGTTTATAAACAAAAGTAACAATAACCCTAATTCCTGTATTGCCACATCACTCAACAAGGGGAATCATCCCCTAAAAGCCCTATTCCCTGTTAAGGTACTGTTAGCTACAACACCTGTCTTGATGGTGATGAAGGCAACACCACTCAGATCTCTGCCTTTGGCTTCCCTTAACACTCATACTTTAAGCTCTCTAGCCCAGGATCACCTCTTCAGTCCATATTTTTACAGCGTTCAGACAACAGTAGGGCTCTTAGGCACCCTCAGTAGAAACAACAGGAAATCAAGTAATAAATAAAGGGGACCAACAAGGTGTTTAGACCTAGCTTATCTGATGACTCACTTTGACAGCTAAATGTTTTCAACTAAAGCTGTGCATTGTGGCCTGCCTGTTTCACTGCTTTTCCTCTGAACCCAAGCCACAAAGACTATGTCAGTTCTACCTTGAGCCAAAAAGCACTGACCACAGCAGAACCACAACTACTCAAAATTCAGAACATTAATCTGAAATACTCTGTTCAACTGCTGCTAAGAAATCAATAGCCATATTCCTAAATTCCTAATAAAAAATGAATACATTTCAAGCCTTAGCTGGAGGGGTGCATGAGGGGAAGCATCACAGCACTAAAACAGTATTGTGTTTGACCCTAGCAGTGCAAGGATTTCTACTTGCTCAGAAACTAAAACACACAGGGAAATCAATTTATCTGACAACAATAACAGAAATGCTTTAATTTTTTTAAGGTTTCACAATGAAGAATAAAGCCTTAAATTGAAATAAATGGAGGAATTAATGAGAACTGAAAAAATCTACAGACATTTCTACTTAGCTGCTGATTCATTTGGCAATGCTAAGACTGCCACAAATCCCAAGTATCAGTAGATATAAAGCCCTGTATAACTTCACTGCAGCTTTCAAACTCAGAGACTGGAAAAAATCTCTTAGGTCATCTCATCCAGACTTTCCATTCAGGATCGCACCCAGTGGTATTTTGCATGGTTTTGCTCAGAACAGAAAACTAGTCAAAGATGTAAGGTGCCATTAGAATGAGCAATCAATCAGGGCTAATTAACATCAAGATCTATACAGTGATAAAGTGATGATAATGAACAAGTTTTCAGATTATGTTTTATATGCATATTTACAACCCACTGGGGGTTACTGAAGTACCTGTAAACAAATGTTAACTGCTGATTACATGCTTTATAATTTCACAGTTCCATTTTGCATACCTTTAGCTGTGCCTTTAACTATCATTTCAGCTCAGCTATAATGGTAAATAACAGATAAAGACTCACTCCCCTAAAACCATGTGCTCCAGTAGTTGTATTCCAGTAATTGGTACAGATACTAAATCACACCTGCATTTTCCAGTTCCTTCCTTTTGAATTTCTCGAGCACTTAACTTGTCATAGACCTTAACCTAAGATCTTGACCTTGACCATGGTATAAAGTACAAGACAATTTATTTCTTAGATCTTCAGACAGCTCCTTTATATAACATGCTCTTTTCCTCCTCATAGCCTGTGAATATGCCAAAAAGCTCCATATCAGTGTACTGCAGTCACTTAGACTTTGGAAAGCTCTCCCTCATTCCCATGTTTTCACAAAGCAAATCCAAAATTCTCTCTATTCTCTCATCTACCTGATAGCTTTTCTCTTTCAGCTCCCTTGACAAAGTCAACACACCAAAACCATCCTGTGCCTTCTATTTAACTCTACTGAGCACCCCACCTCAGAATTTGGACACATATTATGCTTTTCCCTGGAAGAGAAATCAATTCCTCTATTTCATCCTTCAAACTGCTATTGTCCACATTCTCCTTCCTCCCAGATAAGCAAAATCTGATTACCTTTCACCTTGATTTATCAATCCTACATATACATTCCTAAACCTCAGGTTAGCATCTCTAGATGCTTGGCAAACATGCTAATCACTTCAAAAGTTTCTCTTCTCTGAAACAGGTGATGCTGGAAAGCCTCACAATTTTAAAGGCTCTGTCCATTTTACTCTTTTTCGCCTTCTGCCTATGTCAGGGCTGATGATTTACATTATCAACATGTTAGCTTTTCTTTCAAGCAACACAGTATTCTCTCCCAATTCAAGCTTCTCTAGCTACTGACATTATCTAGACGTTTCGCAGAGGCGTACCAGAAACACAAAAGTTGAGGAAGCATTTGAAGGCCAAGAACATGTAAAGTTATCTCAGCACCTTACTCTGATGTAGCCATTCAAATTGCTTGCTGAGTTCTACTTCTGTGTTTTCTACAGAAATTTCAAGAGCAACTAGATATGTGCTCATTAGAGACCTGAAATAGCCTAGCTGCTTATTTTGCTTATGAGTTTGAGTCATGTGAATACACACCTGACTAGCTTACACCACAAAAAGAATGACTGCATCCTATGATAACAATAGTAGGATGAGTAACTTAGTTACAGCTGCACAGATTTCTAGCCAGCCTTCAGCCACACAACTGTAACTAACAAAATTAAAGCTCCTGATTCATTAGGGAAGAACAATAAATGAATCAGATACAGATTTATTGTTTTAACAGCAAACTGAACTATTGGGAGTTCGACCTTTTGGATTTTACTCTTCAGTGGATTACAATTTACAGCTTTCTGTAAATGGAAGTGCAGGTGACATATACAAAAATTGAAAGCCAAGGAGTTAACTGTTAACTTAGAAACATAAATGGCTATTGACCTCCTTCTTGTTGTTTAAAGTGTTGTGTTTTCTTTTTTTTTTTTTTTGGGGGGGGTATGGGTTTTTTTTCAAGTTGGAAAAGACAAAATTTCAGAAACAAATAAAGGCAGAAAATGGTTTATAGAAAAGGTCCCCATTAGTTACATTTACAAGCAGGAAGTTGGTTTTCATGATAATATTACACTGAAAACATCAAAAATTCAGCTAATAGTCCAAATTCCCTCCTTTCAACCAGGTCAAACAATACATCAGAATTATTTCTTGTGGCACAGATTGCCCACCAGAAGCCAAGATCCAGCACAGCTTACTTACTTATGCTCTAATCTTAAACTGCATTACTCAGTGACTTAAAAGTAAGGGCTGCTTTTCGCAAACAAGTGAGGAGAGTCCAGACTTGCCTTGTAAAAAATAGAGATGAAGACAGGCAACAAGCAATATAGCTCCTCCCTGCACTCCTTCATTGCACTGCACACCTAAACACAGTCAGAGGTTTCAGATAGTCCCAGGGGCCTATCTTCAGGTGATCAGGTTCAAAACAGATTTTATCTGTTGTTCGAAATGCCCTAAATCTTCATTTGGATTCATTTTCCAGGGAAGTGATACTAGCATATTTGCAAACTAATTAGCCATACCAGGCGCACTGTAAAAAACATGCCTCACAGGCATACCCACCATGTATTGCTAAATGGATTAGAAAATAATTGATGCTTAAAAAGCTTCAGGCACTTGGTTTAACAAAGAGATTAAAAATAATGCCAAATAAACCTTTTTCTCATCTGTTTATTTGATACACATGCTGTTACACATTTTTACAGTTACTTAAGGACAATTAACTGAACCTGAGATAGTGGCAAGGCTGCCAAGCACAGATCAACTGTTCACTGCTTAGCAAACAGGTAACGAAACCAGCTTCAGCTTATTAAAAAATATCTGGGAACAATCATCACTGGTGATATACCTAATCCCAAAGTACAGCACCTGAAAAGACAACTCAAAATACTCCTGGGCTATACAGGATGACAAAGGTTATGCATTTAATAACCTGGATGCCCCCGAATGTCCTTGATTTTAGGATATTTTTCATGCACGGATGCCTTAAAAAAAGCCAATCCAAAAAACACAACCACCCTTCCCCACCCCAAGAAAGTCCCTATCAAAGTACATGGGGGGAGTTCAGGGGGAGAGGTCAGAGGATTAATACTGAGAGTTCATATTTAATGATCTAGATTATGGAAAAAAGTGACATAATCTGGAGAAAAAAAAGCTAAAGCACTAAAAAAGCATGGCAAGAGCTCCGCGTGCCTGAAGAGGATTAGAAAACAGCACTCCAGAGAATGAGTCAGGAAACAGGAGTCAAGTATGAACAAGAGAAACGCAAGGGTACAGACCTGTTGTTCAGATGGACTGATGACATTGAAAAATTCTTGTTACCAATGTTATTTTGATTAAAACTTATTACTGTGCCACAGTATCCTACTATCTGATACCCCAAGTACCTATCCTATTCTGCCATCTTCCAGAACAAACTGACAGGAGTCAGTGGGAAAGGAATTAGAAGGGAAGCACTTGAATCTCTCACAGAAAGGACACAAATACAAAAAGACAAAAAGATTAGGATAGTCAATAGGGAAAGCTGATGAAACTGATTAAGATGAAACAATATGAACATCAGCTTGCAAAAGACATCAGTAAACCCCAATCATAGAAATACAATCTCCCACCAAGACAGCTGGTAAAGGTCATTCAGGGACAGAGCCCAACAGGAGCAGTGAAAAATCACAAGGATAGTTAAATTCTGAACTTCTAAGCAATGGGGAGAAAGAACAAATGAGAAAACAGAAACACTGAAAAAGGCTGATCATTAGCCATTTTCTCTAAGGCCCCATTTTTCTTCTTTTGACTGACATGCTTTTTAAAAGCCTCATGTGATAGAGATCCCTATATACCATGTAAGTGATTACATGAGATAACTTTATCTGAATATCTGCAGGTATTTTGCTGATTATCTTCACATTAAAATGGGTGATACAAAGCATGGTCAGATTCCTTACCTCCAACACAAAAACAAACACTGATATAGCAACTTGATCATACTCTTAACGTTATTTAGATGGGAAAGAAATTTGTTAGAAGAGTGAAGCTACCAGATAACACTATAATGAGATCAGAAAGCTGGAAGCTAGCAGTAGATGTGTTTAGACTAGCAAGTAAAGAAAGAAGCTGCTGCAAATTCATGCTGAACCAAACTAATCGGCACTAGTGCCAACCTCCTATGCTGGTGTTCTAAATAAAAACTGAAGAACTTAGTTTAAAGAGCTGCTTTTGCTCAGAAAATATTAACACAGTTGCAGGAATTTCTCTGTGACTTGCTATGGCTTAATTCATGGAAGAGATCAGACTTTATGACCATGATACTGTAAAATAGACAAGCCTCTTGCCTCCTTCCACCTGACATGACTGTTACATTACATATGGGAAAGTGATGAAGCTATGCATGTTCTGTTAGCTTATATCTGTATAATAAACAGAATTGTTTCCCAGAAACAAAAAAACCCACACCCACACCTGCCTACATTTACATTTTCAATATTGCACTTGCTATGAGGATTTAATCACATTTATACAGTCAGAAATCCCTTAAGGCACATCCTTGAATAATAAGCTTCTCTAAATCTGCTTTTTATTAAATCTTTTGACATATCTCCAGTTATTCCACCTCCTTCTGTAACAGAACCTGAACAAAAGAAAACATTCGTCCCTGTGCCTATGTCATAGGTAGCGCAGCTGCAGAAACAAAGAAGCTGTGATACTAAGATAAAAATCATTATTTCAACTACTTAAAACCCTTAAATACTGCAGTGGTTAAAAGGTCAACAATAGCATAAGGAAACACAACTCATGAGACCAATATCAAGTTCTTATTTCAGACTTCATAATTACAATTTGTAAAATTATGTACCTAAAACATGTGAAAGGTCATGATTTTTGTCATGGACATTGTGAAAACACAGCACTCCCTTCACTGTAGAATGAAATCAATAAACTTCATACAACATAGTCTTCTTTATGATTAAGTGTAGGGGCTCTTGACAGAACTGTTCATACATTTTTATTCTTTCTTTGAGCAAATTAGAATATTACAACAAAAATTTAAGAAAATAGTTAATAATGACTTCAGCAATTTCAGCCAATTTAAAGACATGGACAAGAAATTTCCTTTAAAACAGTCACCCACATGCTTAGAACCATGACTTGCATTTTGAAAATATCATTCTTTTTCACATTTATGATTAGAAATAACGGAGCATTACTTCAAAAGGCTAATACTTACTTATCTCCAAAGAACTTTCTCCAGAAATCTGCAGCATCAGCTTTGGTGATACGAAAGTTATCGCCCTGGAATTGGCCATTTGGAAAAATAGCCTTGATTTCTGCCAGCATGTGGCTGAAGATGAGGGAAAGCTTCGTGAGGTTTCTCCTGAAAATGTATTAAGAAAAAAAAAGTTACATTAAGTCCTTAAAATTGAACTAATTTAATCAATCTTTCAGTATCTTACATATCCTGTGTATTCATGTGATAATCACTGACATCAGAAAACACCTGAGCTTTCAACTTAAAACACAAAGAAATACAAATCACCAATTCATGTTTGCACACACTTCTGAGGACATATTTACAATAAGCCTCCATGAAATTCACTTGTCATGTGTTCAGACTTCTCAACTGCATATTCCAATGTTTCTGATCCCCATGAAGATAAAGCTTCTGCACTTTTATTTCATTTAATCATCGCAGAAGCAGGCATTTATACTAATTAGACAACTTACACATTGAAGTTACAAAAAACCCTAAACAAACACCACCATACCAAAACTCTCCAAATGTCATTTCATATGTGACATCAAACCTACCTTAACTCCAGGTTTCTGGAAATATACCCACAGCACAACTGTGTATACACACAACTAAGCTTACTCCTTTCTTCTAACAGCAGTTTTCTTCTTTTTATTCTTTTTAGCTTCCATTACTGCAGCTGCTTACTATTCTCTTTCTAAATGCCTTCTCTTTAGATAGATGGTGCTTTCAGTTTTCAGAGGCATGTTAAAACCAAAGATCAAGCTTCTTTACTATCTGATCACTTCCATAAGCTTTCCAGATTATTATCACTTAAACAAACATTATTTCATTTTGGCATAGAAATACCACTTAGCATAGTGCAAAGAACGTAACATCCTTAAATGCAAATAATCCTTTTGTATGGGAATTCTGTGGGAGAGTCTGAGCAAGGGAGCAAGAATGGTGAAGCAATCCTTAAATAAGTTTCCTGCAGGAGATTTCTTAGATGATCCTTGCAGTAAAAGAATAAAGAATATTTTCTCACCTTGTATGTGAAATAAGAAACCAGCCAGCAGACTGAGCAGTTTCTGATGAAGACTCTGTATTCTTAATGGAGTACATTATTCAGTTAGGAGCATCCTGTGTCAAAACCCATTCACCTTTCACAAACCCAGGTACTACTTAATAGTGCCTCAAACAAGCTAATAAAAAACATAATAAAATGCTTACCAGTTATGTCATTTTTAACTGCTTATAGATAGTATTTCGTATAAAATCACACTTACTCATAAGTCAACAGCAGCAGGAAAAAAATTAGATTGATTTTGACACATACCTATTAAACCATACTTAGAATGCTCAAAATCAAAAAAAAAAACGCAGCAACTACTTCTGGGAATGGATATCCTGTGATCTTCGTAAATCAAAGCTCAACTTGGTACTGAAGCAGCCATTATTTCATCTGAGTTTGTGAATAGCTGATGAGATTCCTGCGGAAGCTGTGCTGCAGATTTTGATACCAAGAAAGCTATGATAAAGGTGCTTTCTTTTGAAAGTAATTAATTTAAAACAAACAACCAACCCATAATGAATACTCTTCTCTCCCCTCAAGTTTCAGAATGGTTGTAGTGCTAATTCTTTTTGAGTCCTTTAATTCCTCTAGCATTCTCAGATGTCTATAATTATAATGCTCAACTGTTCATTATTTTCTGGATTCACTTCCTTGGTATCCTCCTTCCTACTTCCTTTGTACTTGAATTACACACACGTGTTCTTTATTATTTTACTCCTCAGAACTCAAGCCTGATGCAGACAGCAAACAACAGCTATTTTAACAAGGCTTTCTCAGCCTGCCCTAGACCCAAAATTCAGTCA
Source organism: Psilopsiagon aymara (assembly GCA_024733675.1). Lineage (NCBI taxonomy): Eukaryota > Metazoa > Chordata > Aves > Psittaciformes > Psittacidae > Psilopsiagon > Psilopsiagon aymara. The sequence continues at coordinate 2,300 of JANRGW010008831.1, read as the reverse complement.
GAAGCTTTCTGTACTCAGGACATACGGGAACATGATCCTGTGCAAGTTTGAACGAGCTCTCCCTTGCCTGGTACACTGTGTACCTGGCTACATTAGCTAAGTATTGTGCTGCAGGGGTTCTTTTCAGGGGCAAATACACCTAATGAGCTCAGGGGATACATAAGACTTGAGCCCTGTCATGAACTAAGGGATGAAATCATGTATAGGTGCTATCTGGGGCACTTCCTTGCCTGAAGGTACATGTATGTCTGTATGCACATGCCCATATCCACACCTTGCCTGTTAGGTATACTGTGCCATATATAACCACAGCCAACACCTGGCAAGAACCAGTCTGCAAATGCAGCTGTGTTATGCCTAGTAGAGAACACAAACATTTCCTCTACTGATATGGAGAGAATGGGTTTCATGCTGATGAGAAACCCCTTATCTTTCAGAAATCAAAATCAACCAACCCTGTCTCTTTATAACAAATTGAAGTGGGATGACTGTTCTCCACAATATAATAGCTGTGGTAAGCTTTAAGAGTGTTTAACAATAAATGATGCCATATCAACTGCTTTTTATGTAATGCATAGCATAAGTCTCCTCCATGTGATTGGCAACGTACTTACTACCTATTATTTGATGTTTTCCCTTTGAGGCACACTTAGCTAACTTTCTTTTGCCAACTCAAACTGATGCTTTACAGTTGAAACCCCTTGTAGAACTTCATTTCTGAAATACCAGTTTCTCAATCATACTCTACTACTTGTTGCCAGACATGCCTGCGCATGATATATCTACTTAAGAACCACAAGGTCTGAACCAGGCCAAGGCAGCCAATAAAGAGAATTTCCATGCAGTCTAAATTTCTTTGAATTAGTAACTATCCTCTGGTTAATCAGAAGACCGACACATATTCCTGATTTTAAAATTAATCAGTCTTCTGGAATTACATCTCATTATCAAATTTTCTAAGACACAGCCTGAAAACAAGAACTGTGTTTCTTCACTTCCCACTAAATAAATACATTCTGAATAAATTTTCTCTTCAACTCCAGGGAGGAGGTTCATGCTAGAGAATACTCAAAAGATTTCATAACTGAAGGACTTCTCAAATACTCAATCACATGCAATTCAAAACCCATGCTTATTAATGGAAATGTTACAATACCTCAACCATAACCACAGCATTTGAGGTTACTAGTAGAAGGTCTGAGGCAGTCCCACCCTCTTGCATTTACACTACAGTAAAGTGAAGCATGACCAGCATACAATAATACAGATAAATTTTGGCTGTACCAACTTCGTAATCACTGTATGAAAGCTAAATTTACTTTCTGGAAGGCAATATTATCTAGCAAACTGAAGTGGATAGGGAATCAGGCAATGTCACTTCCTTTCTGCCACTGGCCTGATTGATGAGGTGGGAGGAGCACCTGTGTCCTGTATTTACTGCTTGAGTATACAGATGAATAGAGTAAAATAAAGAGCTGTAAACTCAAACAGCTCCAAACAAATATGCTTGGCAGAATAAGCACGTACATAAGTATTCAAAGTAAAGCAAACATCTGTGCCCTGATCCTTCATAACACTGGATTTCACAGGCCATAACAAGACAAAGTCTTTTTGGCAATATGTATTTGTAACCCACGCAGCAACTTGAAAACTATAAACCTACCATTTCACATGTGCATATAATTTTTTCTTTCATACTTGTACATCACTACCTCCCATGCAAAACCATTCTTTTTGTTTTACGACCATGTATACTTCTAGAAGAAAACCAAAACGGTGTAGAAAGGAAGTCAGACTCTATCTCTTTACAGTTCCGTCATCACAAAAATTAAACCACTGCTGGGTTTCGTTCTTCTCTGCATTTACTAAGCATTTAATCTTTCTGCATCTATGTACATAGAGTTTGTTAAACAACAACCTGCTGCAATGCACACTTCAACTTCCCAAGCTCATCACATATAACTTAATCCCCTGGCAGAAAAGTCTTTAGAGCTAGAATAAAATCTGTTTGGTAAGTAAGAATATTTTTCAAGAGAGATCTAAAGAAAAGTGTAGCAGGACTATCACTAAAGAGCAGACATTTCTTCCAAGTATTCTTATTTGAAATAATAGTACTAAACCAGCTGTAAGCTGGCAAAACTGCAGACATCATTGCTTAGGAACTGTCCTGGGTTCAGCAGTAGCAGCCATTTCCCTTCTTAGTAGCTGGTGCAGTGCTGTGTGTTTGACTTGTGGCCTGAGAACAGCACTGATAACACCAATGTTTTTAGTTATGGCTTAGTGATGTTTGGTCTGGCCAA
>JANRGW010008830.1:0-25338 GCA_024733675.1 Psilopsiagon aymara | reverse complement strand
AGGGACTGTAGTGATAGGACAAGGGGTAATGGGTTCAAACTGAAACAGGGGAAGTTTAGGTTGGATATGAGGAAGAAATTCTTTACTGTATGGGTGGCGAGGCACTGGAATGGGTTGCCCAGGGAAGTTGTGAATGCTCCATTGCTGGTGGTGTTCAAGCCCAGGTTGGACAGAGCCTTGGGTGTCATAGTTTAGTGTGAGGTGTCCCTGCCCATGGCAGGGGCCTTGGAACTGGATGATCTTAAGGTCCTTTCCAACCCTAACTGTTCTATGATTCTATAAGTTGCAATGCCATATCCACGGTGTAGGAAGCACAAGATTATATTTTGTGTCTCATGTCATCTACTGACTGGTTCCAGGTTTGCTACTCCTGGTGCATTATTGCGAGCATAGAACAATTTCTATGTTGAAATTAGATCCCATGAAAAATGAGGAAAAGCCTTTCACAATGTGAACAGTGCTCAGTACATAAAAATGCCGGGATTCCTGCTCCCTCAACGCCAACCACAGGGATGTCTGTCCAGCACAGCACTTTAGCAGCTATGCTTTCAATTTTTCTATTTATCAACAGAATAGAGGCTTTAAATGTGAGGTTTATGAGCTACCAGGAAAAAAACCCTAATGGGAGAAGTAGTTGGAAAGGTTGTCAATCTAATGGTCTTTTTAACTCCATTCACAGCACTCTTTCACCATCATCTGTAGTAAACTCTGTTTAGTCACAAACATTTTATTCTGGACTTGGAAATTGTATTCCCAGGCTGTTCTAGGATAAAAGTTTGCAAATGTGGTATTTTTTGAAAAGCAAAGACAGACAGAAAAGCTTTCAGTTTTCCAGAATGTTTGTGAATAAATTCCCTTACCTTTTTCCCCAAATAAAAAGAGCGGTTATCTCCGTGGAGGAGTCTCTCCACTACAGAAAACTGAGTGCCTTATCGGCGATGTAGATTTCAGGACAGACAGTACATTGCCTGTAAACTTGGAGCTCAGATGACAGATGGAAACCAGATAGAGTGTGCCGATCACTGCAGAGAGATTAGACTCTGTAATTTGCATCTCGTCTCCCAGTGATGTTTGCTCCATTTTTACCTTCACGTTTACCTGAGTTTTAAACACAGGCATTTAAGGCCTGAACTTACATGAACTTTATTGTCTCATGTGGAGCATTTCTGTTTAGTTGGATTTAGTTCTGCATCTAACAAAATACAAGCGCTTCAGGGAAAGCATGTCAACATCCCTGCTTCATCAAAATTCATCATAGAGCTTTCTGTCCGGTGCAGTGCTCTAGCAGCTATGTAAGTTTCTGTTTTTAACAATCTGAAATATCAATTTGAGGATTCTAAACCATGTTTCCGGTTTAGAAAGAGAAATACTTCCTCTATCCTGAAGTCTTAGGACATTTTCTAGCTGGGTAAGGCTGTTCCCCTTGAGAGACAGGCAGGATGGGGCTTAGGGCCTTTAAGGGGCCGCACACCCCAGGCATTGCAGAGGCTGGTTGACATTAGCTAGCCTGCACAAATATTTACTTGCATCTTTGCCATTTTCCAATTCTGTCTCTCATGTTGACTCTCCTTTGTCCCTGCCTATCATGTTTCTCTCCTGGCTGTCCATATTAGTATGTAATCTTTCTGTTCTGTGCTCTCAACTAAAGCACATTTGTTGTTCATTATCTGAAAGGCTCTTTATTAATAGATATAAATAACATTGCTAATGCCTTACACATAACTATACTATCAGTACTGTTCATATGAGATGCCCACCATGCAATATAGCACATTCTGTCTGTAGCCAACGGCTGTTACTGCTGAACATTACAAGGCCAGTGTGCGGATGGCCTCACTCAAGTGGAAGACTTCATTTCACAAGTTCTGTATGTAAAGTTTGTTAGGAGGAGGAGGTCGAAGGAGGGACAGCAATGGAAAACTGGCTTTCCTTACTTTCCCATAGTTCTCAGTGGAGTATTGTGGAATTCCATTGGGTAGGAAATTATGTCTTTTAGCTTGTGTAAATGGTACTGGGTGTTTGTGGCATTGCGCATGTCTACCAAATATTGCTAGAAATGCTTGAAAACCTCAGGGGTGGTAGAAGTAGGATGCTTAAAAGTCTGTGCTCTATACATAGGTTTCTGAAAATTTGACTAGGATCATGTTGAGGAGATTGCATATTTTCCCATTCATCTTCACAGAAAAGGTTTTATCTCAAACAGTTCTGTCTGTAATTTGAGGGCATTCACCATCACTGGGACTTAGACTTTATTCTACTGAGGCAGATACCAGAGGAAACTGGTTTCAGCTAATTGACCTTATGATCTTGTGATGGATCTTAGGATCCATTTCTAACTGGGTCTTTAGAGGAAGGTGCAAAAATCCTCATGAACAACAGCTTAGAGAAGAAGTCATTTTATCACCCTTATCTTACGGTTCTGCATAGTCCAGAGCTGAGCGATTGGGTACTTTCCCATAAACTGTGGAAAGAACCCATCCTGATGCTCATATAAGCTCTCCAGCACTACACACAGCTCAAACCTTAAGCCTTTTTTTTTTTAATAGCAATTAATGATAATTGTGATCTAGAAATTAAAATGGTAATGAGCTTTTAGCATAATGAAAAGAGCTTGTAAATGCAAGAAAAAGCATTTGTGGGTCTCCAAGTCTCATTGCTCCCCAAATACAAAAGCAGATGTTAGCTTTGCCTGGAAAAAGCCATATTGACTCATTTCATTTTGCACAAATCTGTTTAAGCACCCATAACCCCTATGTCATACAGAAAGATGATGCATTCATGTCTTCAGCCTCATAATCTAGTGTTCTTCTTATCAAAGCTTTGTTAATTTGGGGCTGATAAATCAGTATACTCATTTTGGCTTGGTTATTTTTTAACTTTGTTTGGATGTGCTTAATATCTTTTAAAATGTACCAGTATGGAGTGACATACAGTGAATGATTTAGGAGCCAAATAAATAGCTAATGCAGTTTATAAATAGCTAATGAAGTTTAAATTTGTACAAAATAGTGGGTTTTTTTGCATGACTCAAATGGTACTTTGAGCAATCTAGGTGAAATTCAACATAATTGCTCTAAATTGAAAATAAGTGCAAGTATATTGTTTTGATCCTTGCCTCTCTGGGTGAATGCTAACACAAGCAATACCATTTTGAGCAGAGATTGAAACTCATTTGTTATGAGTAACCCAGTTGCTTCTTTTTGATGGCTGTGTGACACTTTGCAACTCTTACAAGTATCCAAGTATAACAATGAAGCTTCTTTCTGTGCCAAAGACACCTAAGAACATACAAGAGTTTGGGAAGGCTTTTGAGCTCGGCCTGATAAGCTATTCATGAATATTGTAGCTAGAGTATGCTCCTCACTGTTAACTGAATTGATAAGTTGAATAGATGTCCAGTTTTTGAATCTGAATTAAAAGTAAATTTCATTTGTGGGGAAAGAGGGAAGAAAGCATCATTCAGAAAAAGAGGCTTTGGTTTTGAAATAATTTCCTTTCTTTTAACGTGTTCAGAACATGCATCTATTTGAAGTCTGTCTCTCAAATATAACAGGTTTTATCTCAGAGGCAAGAAAAAACATGGTATTTTAAGAAAACATAAAAACTGAGCAACCAAAACAAAATGTATTTTAAACTGTTTCCAAGTGTTTTGAGTTGTTTGATTGTAGGCAGTACCTACATTTGGGGTCTAATGTAGAGTCAGGGATATTTACTGTATATCTTTTCTTTCTCTTTTCGTTTTATGAGCATAATTTGAACCTACCTCATTAAACAAACATATTCTCACAAACATTGCTTTTGCATTTCATGGCTGTAGCTTATCACTATTCATATTCATTGGCTTCCTACTCTATTGACTTCATCAAAAGTTGGAAAAGTTTGGATAAAACAAAAACTCTTGCTCTTACCAAACAACTTTGAGTAACTCAGTGAGAGCTGTCAGAGGTGTTGGTATAAGGAAGATGCCCAATTTGCATTATATAGAATCATAGAATAGTTCGGGTTGGAAAGGGCCTTAAGATCATTCAGTTACAACTCCCCTGCCATAGTCAGGGACACCTCCCACTAAACCATGCCACCCAAGGCTCTATCCAACCTGGCCTTGAACACTGCCAGGGATGGAGCATTCACAACTTCCCTGGGCAACCCATTCCAGTGCCTCACCACCCTTACGGTGAAGAATTTCCTCCTTATATCCAATCTAAACTTCTCCTGTTTAAGTTTGAACCCGTTACCCCTTGTCCTGTCACTACAGTCCTTAATGAATAATCACTCCCCAGCATCCCTATAGCTCTCTTCAGATACTGGAAGGCTGCTATGAGATCTAAGGGATTTCCTTTTTCAGCTTTGAAAATCCTTCCTTGGAGACTCAATCTCACAATTCAGTATGAGGAAGAGGAAGAAGGTCACAAATTGCCATGTCCAGGGCACGGGTGGTACTTATAGCATCAAAGTGGTCGATGGATGTTGGAACAGAGCTCTCAAAATTGCCCTGTTCCTGAAGCCACTGAGACCAATGCTTAGCAGGCACCTGGGAGACTTAACAGCACAGCAGGGTATTGTGTTCCTAAACCCTTGACTCAGACCAGTCACCCAGTGAATGTGGGGCTTTATCCTCCCTATCTAATGAAATTGTGGATGTGCTCATAAATAGCTACTTCTTAAATGTACTGGACCTGGATGGTCTCCTGCCAAACTATACATGCAAGTTATCTCTGTAACTTGAAGTTATGTATTTTGTGATCTATCTAACGAGTAAAAGTGGCCCTTAGGCCCTTGCCTGCACTGCAGTCCTGCCAATGAGAAGCTACTTGTGAGAATAAGGTTTTCAGGAGGGGAAGGGGGGGATAAAGATTAACTCTTCCAAACGGGTTTACAAAAGAGATACAGTGCACCATATTATCTAACAGTGCTCTGCCTTTTCACTCAGGGAGACAGACATTAAGGTGCATTAGTCCTATCGTTTGTATGTCTGTAAATATCAATAAAGTATGTTATTTGGCTTTCACATTTACACAATGAAGGACGAGGACTATCTTTTTCAGGAAATTTCACAAAGCCATTCACAAACAAAAGCTCAGTAATTTAATCTTTCAAAAGCTCAATAATGCTAAGTTCAAAATTGCAGGTTTTAAACTAATGTACCTGATAAGTAATGATGACAGAATTTAAAAGGTCCATTATTTGGTAATCTAATATTCCCAATCCCAGTTATCTGTCAAAGAGAATACTCTCCCTTAAACAGTGCTAATGTGTTCACATCTACATTAATCTCTTTGAGAGAAAAGAAGCATTCTTTACGGGCTTTATCTGTTTCCAAATGTCTGACTCCACGAGGAGCCATTTCGCACTGCTGATGAGGCTATGTAAATGACTCAAATGTCTTTGTATGATAGGTGCGATTTCGTACGGATACACGTGATACCGTATTACTGAGAGGCACTCCCTGGCCAGCCAGCCCTCAGTGTTCATTTACATGCTGTGCCTAGTGCTTTTGAATCCTCTGCTGTTTCTCCACTCCAAAACAAACATCGTGCTCACAGGTTTGCTCCTCACCTGCTTTTCTGGCATGATACGCTGCTTTTCTGGGCAGCACAACTCTCTTCTGTTGTGCCATCCCCCATCAGTACTCCAAAGCATGTGATATCAATATGACAAGACTCACAAGGGGAGAGCTTAAATGAATTGTGCCTCTTCTTTCTAGGAAAGTTTAGAGGAGAATATACAAAGAGTTAGGATCAGATATACCACAAGTGCCCGTGGACTCCAAATTCATGCAAGGGTGAAGCGAGTGGCATAGGAAAAAGGAGTCGCTGTATGCTTTCTTGCAGGCAAGGCTCCTTTCAGTTTACCTGCTCTATTATTTTCTCAGTTTGCACCTCAGCTCTCTAAATCTCATTTCTAGAGAAGGTTTTGTCCTCAAGTAAGCCTGAGTCCATCCTGCTCCATTCAAAGTTCAGGCTGACACAGGATTTAAAGTGTGTGTGCAATAGGATAAAGGCAGTCACTACTTCAGGAATATTGTACTTTCTCCTAGCTGAATTTTTCAGACACTCACCCAAGTAGAACATACATATATACACACAGCGTTCTTTACATTGCTTGTGTCTTAATCTGTCTTGATTTTCGGAACTTAAGAACAGACACCACAAAGTGACACAGAAGGAAACTTCTTTGCACCGTTAAATATATCAATATAAAAGCTTCATTTGCAATGCTGCCTAGAGCAATGAAACAATGCAATCTCTCTCTGGATGCTATGGAGCAACATGTAAATACACTTGGAAGAGAGCTGAAAAAGAGTTCTGAAGGTGGTGTTGACTCAAGGTCTTTTTATTCAATTCAAAGAAGAGGATGAACAGTCAGAATTGCAGGACTGTGGAGAAAATGCAGCTTTTTACAGTATCTGCAGGGTATTGGTTTGGGAAAGTAGTCGAGTGGAAATTGCTTTTGGAAAAAAAAGATCCTATCCTGAGCCAGAAAGAAAGTCTCATGTTCACATGTGAAAGCAGCTCTGTTTCTGTTTAAAGAGTGAAACGAAAGGTCCAGTTCAAGGTATAGAAGCTATCTGCACTTAATGGATTTAGTGCTATGAATCAAGAAAGAGTATATTAAGAAATATTAAATTGCATATTATTAAAAGAATATGTCACTTTCAGTATAATTAGATATTATGATGGATGATTAGATATTATTTTCAGTGTCTGAAATGAATAGATATAATATACTTGTGTGTATAAAACCCGCAAGACCATTGATTTCAAGGTGTGCTTCTGCATCTGTGGGGATTTTTCTTTATATTCTTGGAGAAAAGGAAAAAAAACTGCTAAGATTTTCACAACAGCATAAACATAGGAAAATGTGAAACAAATCACTGGGAAAGCTGAGAGTTGTTTCTAGCTGGATCACACACAGGGAAAAACTGTTGAAGGGACATCTATAGTGGGACAGCAACAAAACTGATCCCTTAAAGCAGATGGATGGCAATAGCTAGTCATACCTGGCTGGTTCAAAATGATGTGCCACTACTGCTCAAAGAGCAGAATGTCTTACTAGCACCTGCTGAGGGCCGGAAGCTGCAGTTGCTGCCAATGTGGATGCTGCCTGTGCAAACTGGGTCTGGGAATCCAGCAAATGCCGCTTGGTCAAAGGACAGGATTTATTTCAATTAGGAAAATCGTCATCATGGAGAAATTAACATGCCTGTTTCTGTGGCACATATGTGACCCTCTGGAGACTAAATTTACTGTGGAAAACATAGCCTTCATATACTAAAGCCATACATTCAGTACCTGGCTTGAGACTAACAAGCAGTTATCAGCCAGCTTCAGGGAAGCTCTTAAGCAAGTGTTTAAATCTGCGTTCATATTTTAGTGTTCTGTTGAATCATGGCGAGGGCACCATGATATTAGCATGGCACGTGTGGGAGCATTCAAATTCTGCGTATACATGCTCATCCCAGATGCAATGCCCTGCCTGCCAGCCTCAGTATCTGCTGCAACCATGTGCCAAAGGCATAAATACAATCTTAAACTCTCCCTAGTAGCATTTTACTCATGGTTTCCCTCTGTGGAAGCCTACTGGGAAAGCTGACCCTTTTCATCCTGTTTGGCAAATTAGGCATTTATTTGGTGATGTTTGCAAAGGTTTGTAAAGATTGCAATGCATTTTACTTGCAGCTGTGTGATGGTCATTTTCATCTACATGAGAAGATCGAATCGTGGGTATGTTTCACTGAACTAGGAGAATGTGCAGAATGTTCTCTGCGTTTCTCAGTTTTACTCTGACCCTTCAAAACCAGGGAGTGCTCAGTTCCCGCCTGATGTGTTGTATCTGATTGCTGCAGATAAATTGATCTTTATCTACAAGAGATCTTTTTTGCTGCTCGCATGAAAGCATCTTCCCAGATGATGTTTAAATAACTGCCTATTGAAGAGCCTTGCAATATCAGTAATTAAAAGTAAAAGGGTCAGAGGTTTGTTAGGTGTTTTCTGTATTTCTAAGTAATTCCCTTTCAATTCCAAACACAATGTAACAACTAATTTCTGCCTTTAATGACTTCTTTAATATCTCAGCTTTTCCTACCTTTCATTGTTTCACTGCTCCTTTGGGTGCTTTTAAAAAGCTCTTTTCAATCTGCTTGTTTTGATTCATTCTGCTGTTAAATATCAGCCTTTGCTCCAGTTCAGTTCAGCTAGCCATCAACTCAAGCGCATGGATACCTTCGTTTTTTAGTCTGGTCTATCTGTCCTTCTAACAGATGACAGCCAGTATCCACAACTCAATCAAAAACCTGTTCCAAGCCTGCCTTAAAAAAAGTCTGATTTCTCCTCAGGCTTGTGGATTTCCCCCTTTCCTTTCTTTTTCCTTTTGAATTTGCTCTATAGGTCTTTAGCTCCAGCTAGTGGCTTACTCCAAAATGCAAATTATGTCCAATACCTTAAAAGCAGGCAGAAAGGTGGGGTTAAGTTGTAATTCTTACAGTGTTCTGAAATGCGTCTTGAGAGGGAGAATCATTCAGAGGCGTTAGTCCTTCCTGGCTAATTTGACCACAAATTCTTTAAAGTGTAATGAATACACTTCTTTTTCAGATTACAAGCTCCTGCATTATCACATTGGGCCAAATTCTGCCCTCAAGTGTAGACTTGTATAGCTGCTCTGGACTTCAAAGGGAGCTGCATTTATGTGTCTTAAAGCAATACCACAGATGTTTTATCAAATAAAAACCTTTACCTTAGCTCCTGCTTTGACTCTCGTATTGAGAGTTGGTGTAGCCTTTCTGCAACGTGTGAAAACAAAGTAGAAAACCTTTATTCTTAAGTAGGGTTTGAGATTCGCACCCACCTTTGGTTGGATCCCTTTTCTCTCAGGACTTCATAGTGCATTTGAATCTCTTCTGGGTCTGGGAGCCTTCTGCTCAGGCTTTTCACTACTGGTGACAGAAGGTGGCTTCTGGAGCAGCAGAAGGATGGAGCTTCTGGAGGTTCCACTGGGCAGAGGGATGAGTGCCCTTGATGGAAACCTCTCTTAGGTGAATTTGGGCTATGGTTCTGCAGCCGCAGCATGTCCTGCATTGGTAAATCTGCAGTCACAGGCAGGGAGTGTCTGAGAGAATCTGAATCCTGGGGTGGAGATAAGTAGGTTATTTCCCTATGAGGAGGGAAGTAAGTTTTTCCAGTGACGATTGTGTTTTAATTCAGTTAATTCTCACGGGCTGCCCTAAGCTTCAGCATGTTAATTTTGAATGGTAAAAACAAAACACAATTTAAATTCATAGAATCCCACGCTTCACTTTCTCCTCCATTTTCAAGTTCATTGACAGAGTAGGTAAAATAGGTGTAGCTTATAGCAGTACCTATATGCACTGGGGGATGAAAGCACATGTGCGGACACAAGTCGAGCTTTGTTGTGGGACTCTCAGGGTTGGCACCAATACAGATATGGCTGCCTTGGCAGCACTTGGGGAAACCCATTTGAATTCTACAATCCTCTTGTTTAAACCTGCTGATTCAAATGTCTGTTGTTTGTTCAAAGACTTTTATTGTTTCCATTTCATTTCTTGGTGAACTGGATACTGGGACAGGTGTGTCTACAGTCTGTTCATATTGACTGTCCGTCTAAGATACCAGATAACATGATAATGCATTCCTGGGCTTCACAAACTTTGTCACTTCTGCCATAAAACCCTGGCACCTAGTGTAAATAAATCTCTCTGGAATATAATAAATTCAGTCCAGGTCTCTCTCCAGGGGCAGTAATCCTTCCTGAAGGCCTAACCTTCCTCGTCAGGCAGAAATTGTGCTAGTCCTGCACTATTGATTCAGTCCTTTCCTGGAGGTGAGAAAAGCACCAGAGTACATTAAGAGATTTTGTGTCAACATCTCAAATGTAGCTTTTGCCATAGCTGAAGCCTGCAACCTAACCAACATACATATTGTGGAACACAGAGAATATCTGTACTTGTTCTGCCATGATACAGATTCAGCTGTATCTCTGCTTTTTCTGCCTGTATACCTATGCACAAATTGACATATGCACACAATTTAGGAGTATGTATATATATATATATTTATATCAAAAAGCATGCATCTGCACAGTCTCCCACCAGTTTGTTGGATTCCTTATCTCTCTCAAGCACTTTCATTTATTTCCTACGTAGAATCGTAGAATTTTCAACATAAATGTTCAGAGAGAGGCAGAACAAGTAGAATTGTTAAGTGCTTCCCAAGGTTCTGTTGTCAGCAAGTGCAATGTTATACCAAGGCAAAAATATAACGTTTTAGTGCTGTAATTTCTCTACCGAGTACACCAACACCACACTTGGGACACACGCATGAGTCTATTGATCCAGTGGGTCAGGGACCTGAAAATATTTGAAGTTGTTCTTTAGAAAAATAAGCCATACTTTTTCTGAATTACTGGGGTCTTTCAAAGTCCATAGAAAGTCTCATGCAAGGAGACAAAGCTATTTTACCAGGCAGGCAGATATTCCAAATTACTGGTTCTTAACAAGCATGGTAATACATCAGTCAAAAGCAATAAATTTAAACTTAATGAAATCTCAATTTGCCTACAGTGCATTTCACTTTGACATTTTCTACATTGCCACGGTGCTTTGATAAAGTTTTTTAAAATGCAAAGAAAGTGTCTGTAAGGCTAAAGAGCAGACTTGGTGCCATTGTGCCCAATGGAACATTACAGTACTTAAGTTCCATCACTATATGCCCTGTGGCAGACTAAGCCTGAGTGCTAACATAGGTTCAGTTTTCATTATCATCATGTGATTATCCATTTTACTGCATTTAACTGATAATACAACTACCAGCTCACCTTAAAAGAATTAGCTTGGAGGTTTCATTGCTTTCCAAATGGAATTCATTTGACAAACAAATGACAATTAGCCCAGTCTCCCTGTTCTGTGTCAGGATGGTTTTTGATTGAACCTAGACCAATTTACAATTTTTAAATGAGTTTAGACATTTACATTTAAAATGTCTAGAGGAAATTAGCCTTGGGACATCTAACAGCCAAAATGCTTTTTGAAGTTGATTATTATTTGATCTAGTACCCTCTACCTGTACATTTTGTTCTGACTTCAAAGTTTTGGAATGAAAATGCCACCTACACCTCAAAGCACAGGGAAAAACTTAAAAGCAGTTTTACTCATTATGTTATGCAAAGAAACCTATATTTTAATATTCGTTTAATATGGTTAGTTAGCTTTAATGACACCAGTTTGACAGTGTCATAGTTTTCGAATATAAGACATTGATTGAAGTTTCCTGAGCTTGCTGGCGTTTTTTTGTGTAGAACGAAAGAATATCTTTTGAAGGTGAGATTCATATGCCCCACACTACCATTCTGCCACAGATAGAAATGTAATCATTTACAGATGAATGCATGTCTTTGTACAGAGTCAAAAATATGTTGTCATTTCTATATTATTCTGTGTATCAAAATCTTTATTGATGTTTGTTTTCCTGCATATCAAATTTGTCCGACTATATCTATACTGGGCTTGAAAGCAGGAGGGTCTCCTTAGGAAAAAAGGCTTGTCAGTAATTCCATTATAAATATGCAGGCTCAGATAACACAGCCATGAAAATTGGGCTGAAATTAGGCACATGGTGTCTCAGCCTTGAGGTAATTTGGATCATACTATTTTTATTTTGTGTTATTAATTTATGCATTTTGGTAAAGTTAGAAAACTGTACATTTGGCCACTGTAAAATTGTGAGTGGAAAGATAAGTGCTATTGCTTTTCTGGGATCTGGGTTCTTAAAGCTCCACTTGATGCCTATGGGAGACTTTCAGAAATAGGTTTGTTCTATTTTAACAAAATCATTATTTGGCTTTCAAGCTTTTCAATGCTTGGGAAGTATTTTTAAAAAACATTCCACTGTTTTTTGCTGTATACACTTTGTATGAACATAGAGTGTTATCCACAAAATATGCTCAATATGCTCTCATAGAATTTTCTTAGAACAATCCATACAAACCCTGCTCAACAGGGTTTTAGGCATCTGATGCCTTAAGTGTCCAAATACAGCTGAAAGCAAATGAGATTTTGGGACAGGCTCTGTTGGAAATCTAAGTCTGAACCAGCAGTGCTGCTGTTTTCTTGTCCCATGGTTATGTTTGCAGAATTAACAGAACCAGATTTTCATGAGGGAGTGAAACAATCTTGTATCATTATACCACTATTGCCTAACTTTATTGTAATGTGAACTTCACTAGGTGTCTATGTGGTATCAGTTGTCGGTGTTCAAAAAATGGTGCTTTGCTACATGAACAGAATACTGATTTTTGTCAGTCCTCAGCTAATGTCCAGGCCCAAATGGGATATGCAGATTAGGTGCTGCTCTACATTTGTCATCTGAGAGAATTGACCCAGTAGACCTAAGTATCAAGCCAGATCCCTACAATGTAGTGGGGGATGTTCATTTTAGAGGGAGCAAGGTGATGATGGTAGCACCCTACTCTTACCTACTTAGAGCAGCCTCCCCAAAATACAGTGATGATGGGATCACTTTCTTTGGCAGTCGTAGCAAAGTGTCCTTCGCACTTGGCACAGGGAAGGATTTAGGATAAACTCATGCTTCTTTTGCCAACTCTGAAGACTCATCACTTGCCTTATTGGTTTTATGCATTCCTTCCACAAGGCATGTAATTCTGCTTCTGCTTTGGCTGTGAAGCCTAAATGCCTAGTTTCGATTTCTGAATTTTGCTGTGAGGGCTCATTGATTAAAAAGTAAGCACTTGAATCTTGGGCAATTTAGTAACTAAGGATGCTTTTGGACTTGAATCATAGCCTTCCATGAGTTAGTCCTTGAAGAGGGCAAAATCTTTGGCCTGAAACATTTCCTTGAGTGAAGATGTATTGAAAATAGAGAAAATGTGAATCAAATAATGACCTGGGAAGAGCACTTGGGCAGGTGGTGTCAGGACTGCGAGGACGGGGGCTTGAAAATGTGAGCAAATTTGATCATCAGATCCAGGTCTGTCTCAAATTGGATCATTGCAATCAGTTCAAAGTGATGATGCCACAGTCTTTCAGAAATAGTTATTTATATATTTGCTGTGTGTGCTGTATTGTGAAATATGTGCAAGTGTGATAAATACACTTCAGGTCTGCTTGCCAAGCAAACAAACACCCCAGGGATGGAGGTCAGAGACCAGCTCTCCCAGGAAATCTTTAACTATTAAATTCAAAATCTGTAATTTCCTACAGCCTAAAAAGCACATCTTTCAAAGTAGATACTAAAATCCTCAAGTATGCGAGTGTGAGTCTCTATAAGCAAGGGAAGTGCAATGGGTGGGCTGTAGGCACTGGAAAATCAGAGTGACTAATCCCTCCAGAATCATCAGTTAGAAAAACATTGGTCTTGCATTCTAACTAAGAGAACAGTTGGGTTTCTCACTTGGTAAACTCTGTTGCTTGTAGTAAGTGCAATGAATTCGGATTAATTTTAACAATTTCTTGGAGAATTTAAGTCTGATTTGTAGTTTGGTTTTAGTTTGCATGAAAATTTGGATGTGGGGAAATGGCACGTGCGGTTGTGTTCATTTTCTGGCAGCTGCAGGATGTAGCCCCCTGAGCATGAACACTCTGTGTCTTCAGGGGTTCCTGCTCCCCTTGCTCACCCATTGGTACTCATATTTCGAGCATGAAGGAATGAGAGGGGAGAGGTTGAAGGTATTTAGATGTAAACAATGTGCTGAAGAAAGAAGAGGCAGTGTTTTTAGAGGAAAAAACACAGTGGATTCCCAAAACATGGAGCTTGTCAACTTCCACGCTAGAAGGCACCTTTCTCCAACTCCCTGAATCAGCCCAACCTCACAGAAGAGCACACAACTCTCAGAGAGGGAAAGAGCAGGATGACTTAGTGTTTCTCAAAAAAAGTTGTGTTTCATTTATTATTTATAGATTTCATTTTGTACATATCTTCAGGGACATTAAGAGATTAGTAGTCGTGCAGTTTGTTCTGAGCATTAATGCTAATCCTCAAAGATAGGTGAAGAGTAATTTCATTAGTTATAAAGGTTTGGAATAAAACTAACCATTCAGTCAACAATTTGAAAGGAAACATTTAGTGCTGTGCTCTCTGCTCTCCCAGCAGGCTCTGCCTCTCACAGGAATGTGTCAGCACAGACTGACATCTCAGCAATAAGGGCATATTCCTCAGATGTTCTTTTATGTAAAATAGGTGGGTCCCTCTTTCCTAAATATGTCATATAAAATCATTGTCTCTGGCATGACATACAGTGGTTCAGGAACGGAAGCTAATCTAGGAAATAAAGGGATACAGACTATTGATGCCAAAATCAGCAATTACATTGTATGAGATCTCATGAATAATTCCTGAGCTCTGATTTAACATTAATCTGAGTGTTTAGTACAAAGCTGGGCCGACACCAATAAAATGCTGACTGATTTGTTTTAAAATAGTGCTCCTTCAGGCTTCACTACACTGCTTTGAAAGGAATGCTTTTAGGTAACACCTCAACCTTGTCTCTGTAAAACACAGACAGACACACTCATATGACTGCATGCTTGAACTCTACCATTATTTTTTTCCCTTCATTTTGGGCTGAAACCTTTTCCAAGTGCAGTATTTAATATTAGCCATGATTTAGGCAAGTTGGCTGTGTAACACAGAGCTTTTTCTCCCAGGGAAGATCTTACCAAAACAATACTCCTTAATACTGGATACTGATAATTGCTACATATGTGTATTTCAGGTGTAAAACAATTAATCAAGCAGGAAAGTATCCAACCAAACCTTGGGAGAGTTCAGTGTGTTAAGTTGCTTCTGCATCATTACATAATGCCATTTTTCAATGAACATCAAAGGATGATAAGCAAATAGGTGAGTGCAAACGTGATGACCACCTCAGGAGACACCATGCGCATATACTGAAGCACTGCCACCTGTGCCCAGGGAATGCTGTACTTGAAAGCATCTCCTATCTCGTTCACAGCTTCTGCCTCTGTAATAACAGCTTTGCTACTTAATAAGGGTAAAGCACTAACTGGATACGTTCAGCTCATCCATTGGCATAGTGTTTCTGTTCAATAGAAGCCCCCTACCTGGGTGCGCACATGTATCCCCTCTATGATCTGTTTAGGAGATAGGAAAAAGGTGGTTCTATATAGAGAGACGCAGTTTGTGTCAGGATGGTCTCATTCTGCAATGATATGAGGCTGTCCAGAAGGAATCACTGGTGTATGTCTTTCCTAACATTACAGTGAAAAACTGTTTCTTCTAAACACCCATTTCAAAACAGGGCAAGTCAGCATTCTCAATAATAAGTCACACTAACTCACTGTTACCTTTTGCATACCTGCTTGCTATCAAGTCCAGCAAAAGGAATTAAGCTGTAGAAGGAGCATACGTTTTCCATGGCTATGTTGGACTGTTCCAGAAATAATGAATTTAATGTGTAGCTGTATGCCTTCTATAGCTATATTCATCAGGAAAATTACAAAAGCAATATGTTAGGTTGCTTGGAAAGTTGTTGAATCTTCATTATGGAAGATTTGAGGGAGTTTTGGTCTTTTTTGTTGTTGCTTTTTTGGTTGGTTTGAGGTTTTGTTTGTTTTAAAAAACCAAACAAGCAAAATAAGCATCTAAAAGTCTTGTTTCTTCTTCATATATTTGTCTATAGAACTGCCTGGACATGAATGAGTGCTCTGGAACTAATAGTGTGTGGAGTCTCCCCATTCCTAATATCAATATTTACGTATTATGCACAGTGGTTTGCATTTCTATTGATATACTAACCTATTCTGTCTTGTCTGATCACCACAGCAGGAGGGAAGGACAATAAAATAAAGCAGGAATATAAAGCAATCTGCTGTCTTAAGAGCCAGAAGACCAAAGTGCTTTCTGAGTGGGGTAGAAAAGGAACCGTTTCTACTCAGTAGCTATTGATTAATACAGAGTGTAAGTGATGTACTTGAGGGAGGAGAAGGGTAATACTGTAAGCTAGCATGCTGTCTAGAATGCTGCTCTTCACCTTCAGTGTTCATTCACTGTTTACTGTTTCCTCACTGCCTGCACAGAAATTATGGCGTAACAGCTGAGGATAAAGCTCCACCCAAAGAGATGTTTTTTTTGCTTAACCTCTTTGAAGCTTTGTTTCCAGTTTTGCAAATGGAAACTGTACTTTAGTGAAGCATCCCTGCCTTTTTTGAGACTTAGGAAGGAATGATCATGGTGCTGAAGTGAGCTGACAGGTATATAGTGCGCTTGGCACTTGCACATCCGTTTCCAGCTGGCCTGACTTGCTCAGAGTGCTTCCTGCCCAGGAGGTGTTTCAGGGCTCTCAAGAGCTCCAGCATATGATGTTCACTCACACCAGCAGAAATGAGTCTCCTTTGGGACACATGAGAGTATTTTTTATTGGCAGATGACAGCCTGGGAGGAGGTAGCTTAGCAAATGGTAGGAGTGGGGTTGAAAATAACTACCATTCTTGGGGATAATCCAAATACAGGGCAAGAACTGGAGTTCACAGGGCTTTTGAGCTCTTTTCAGAGCTGTTTGATGGACTAGCTCTCCCTCTCTTTTTATATTAGTCATTGTTGCTGTTATTTAACCTGTTCTTGACTCATGATATAAAGCATCCTCGGGACTGATCCAGGTTTTATCTCTTGATAAAATTCCTTGGAGTTCTGTTACATTAGGACTTCCATAATAAACAGTATCCCAAATATCACCTATTACTAGTGGCATATCCTGGCATTTGGGGAAATCCCAGCAATAATAATCACCCCATGTGATCGTCACAGGTATGCAAGGACAAGCTGCCTAATCCAGGAAAGGAACGAGAAAAGCCTACAGTTATCGACACTTACACTTAAGATGCTTTATACGTTTCAAGTGTGTAGTTGAAATAAAGTTAGTTGAGTAAATGCAGTGACTGTTACCCAGGGAAAAGTTTAGACATTAAAATTAATGACCAAATGTATGTTTGTAGTTTGAAAAATGGAAGAATATATGGTGTCAGAAGAGGTTTTATCTTCTGTATAGGTGGAGGTTTTTTTAAATTTAATAAATACAAAGCAAATATCACTGGCTTATCCAAGGGAATATTGAAATCCATTAGGAATGCACATGGAATAATGTGATTCAACAAGTCGGTGTACTTCTCTCAAAAACATAATATCGGTACTACACTGTGCGAGATGAAGGTTAGATTACATTTCTTGCCAGTGCAGTAATTCCCACATCATAAATTCTGATGAAATTATATCAATATATAAAGCAAATGGATGTCTGACCCACCATCGTTTTCTAGTTCTCAGATGTAAAGCTGACATACAAGTAAATCCCCAGCTGCTTTGTGCAATACTATTACAACTGTGCCATTGCCTGGGAACTGTTATTAGCTATCTTGACCAGAAGCGGCTGTTAAGGTTTGTGGTTTCTGCTCTGAATATTAAACTTTGGCATACAAGAGTCCTTATTGTGGGGAGCACTTGGAAATGCTAATACTAAATTGCTTTATATTTGCCGGATTTGATTGCTTCAGATGGTACAGGTCTAGGTGTTAGGCATCTCTTACTGCTTGTATTTCCAGATTATAAATCATGCCTTTGACAGGATATCTGCCATACCCAGTTCTCAGTTTCCATAGTATCCTTCTTTATATTACAGCTGGCAACTAGTCTTCTGGGCCATGAAGGTTTTGCATAACTTTCAAGAATAAAAGTAAAATTGAAGCTTGTGTATATATATATATGCATATATATCCTAATTTTTACATCAAATGCCAGTGAATATGAGAAGCTAAAATATGGGATACAGGTCTGGAAAGAATGCATACTATTTTCTCAGTAATGTTACATTTTAGTAGCCATGGTATGATCGACCTCCAGTATGAATGACTGAACTTGCAAGACACTGCAAATGGCCAAAAATGCTTAGAGTAAAACAAACCCAACGTATTGTTATTAGTTCTTGACATCATAAAGCCTTTTAGAGGAATAAAATCTTACAGTTGATCTTGCAGGTCAGCTTGGAGTAAAAGTCTGTGACAGAAGGAGTTATATTCATTTAAGATATTCTGTTAAAGCAGCATAATATTCTCAGAAATAGAGAGGAAAATCGTTAGACTTATGCTCCTCTGGTCCTTGAAGGATAGTACTGTTAAATTGGGAAAAAATAATCAAAAAGAATTATTGTCCATGATCTCAGAGTTAAAACTTAGACTATAAACTATTAAATACAATTTCACAGTTTTTAATCATTGTTAATGCAGAGTCTTGGATAACTCTTTGCTGCCTCATTATGCCTTTATGAGATTAAGACCTCAATGATGTTTAACCCACTATCACATAAAAATGCCTCAGTAGGTCTTTATGAATATATATATGAGATATTGAAATTTCCCAAGTTTACTTTCTTTTTAACTTCCAAATGCTTCCCATTGACATGGAATTTCAGACAGCTTCAGGAAGTTCCTGAATACTGAATTATTTACTATATCAGAAATACCCTCATTGCTTTCCTGGAAGTCATGGTAATAATATGCTCCATCTCTGGCGGTGTTCAAGGCCAGGTTGGACAGAACCTTGGGTGGCATGGTTTAGTGTGAGGTGCCCCTGCACATGGCAGGGGGCTTGGAACTGGATGGATTTAAGGTCCTTTCCAGCCCTGACTATTCTATGATTCTATGGAATGTCTGGATGTACAATCAACAAGTAATGTTAAATGCAAAGATTTTAATGACATTTTCGAAAGGGAAGGTTTTTCCCATACATTTCCAGTGAAAATGGAGGGGACTTTTCCAATGGAAAAATGCTTCAGACAATATTTTTGTTTTTTGAGGGTTGTGCATGAAATTAGGAAAAAAGTTTTAAATTATAAACAGAACCTTTGTACAAGAAAATCCTCAGGGTTTTTTTTTTGGAATCATTTTTCTATGACAATGTTTGCTTTTAAGAAGGAAACTCACTAAAGTAAAAATCACATTTTTGAGAAAATGGAACATTACAAAATAAAGCATCAGTGTTTTCTGATCACAAATAATCATTTACTTTCAAAGAAAGGTTAAAAATCTATTGGGAGTACACTGGGTCCCAGAGCATTCAAATACAGACACAGTAGGAATCTGTCTCATCAGAGGTTTTCCCTGTGTGCTTATTCCGTGGTGGAAAAAGCAAAGGGGAGCAAAATCATCCATTAGCACACCCCATAATTCAGCACACAAACCCAGGTCTTCCCAAATCTCAGAAAAGATTTACCAGCGAAATACTGTAGCAAGGTCTCATGTTACCAGGATTTATTGTTTTCCAAAATATATTAGGGAGCACTGACCAGAATGCCAAGTTCAATTAGAAATGAGAGAAAGAAAAGGACACCTGTTAGTTTTGAGGAAAGGCATTTATGGACTCAGATGGCTTTTCAGTGTGCTTATGTCTCAGGTAGTTCTGCTCTTTAATAGGTAAGGTTGACCCAAGACAAGTTAATGTTATATTGATATCAGAAAGCTCAAGCTGGGGCTGATTTTGACAATGTGATAAAGGGCTCGCTAAGCGTCAGTGGTTTGTAGAGGATGCAGGGTTTCTCATGTGCTAGGGCTATGCTTGTCTGTCTTCTACATCTGGGAGGCGTGTCTTAGTATGTCACCTACATCTTTTCACAAAGTAATGTGTGCCTGATCTTGCAACCATTACTGGTGTAGGTTTGTACACACGTCTAATACAGGACCATTCAATCAGTAAATGCTATTTGCCTGAAGACCAGTAGTAGCCAGCAAGGCTACAATTGCATCCTAAAACTCATCCCTGTACAGCAGGTCAGAATTAGGCCTGGTGCTAATGCCTATGTCATGCTGGAGTCATACAATGCTAGTGCTCAGCACAGACATTAGCATATGCTGTGTCTAAAGCAGGGCCACTGTCCTTCTGATCTTAGTTCTTACACATTACACTGACCAACACAAGTCAGAATATTATGTACTTACATTTCAAGTGCCCAGCATAAAATTCCTTGCTGGTATGGATGGACATTCCAGTCAAGCCCAATGTTGCTCTCTGACAGAGTACATTGATCAGCAAAGTTGCATCTGGTCCTCACTTTTATTTGGGGGAAAGCTGGAATTTGCCTGTATCATCTACCTGAGGATTTACACACTGCAGCATCACTAACAGCTGTAAATGGAGACACAAAATTTCTTATGGTATGAATATCATTATGTATCCTATGAGATGTGAATGCCATGCTATATTAGATGAAGATTGCCTCATTCATGAAAGAATAAGGGACTGTTGCAGTGTAGGGCTGAAATTACTTGTGGCAATTTCTCATCCAAATTGAGATTTTCTCTGGGCTCCATGACCCAGCTGTTTGCGTATTCCATCACTGCTGAAGATGTTAACTGCACAGCAGAACAGCCTGCCTTGTATAAATGCTGCTGATTTTCCAAAAGCTGAGTATACAGTGAACAATGTCCAGCGGCAGCGAGGTAGACTCCACTATTGCAGAAAATTCGCTGAATCAATTTCTGCTGAGGCAGATTTATGCACATGGCTGGTATATCAATTTACTTTGGATCCTTTCTGGATTCACAAAGCAATAATAACAGTTACGGAGAGAGAACCTAGGTTATCTCAACAGTCAGGAATAATGGCACTGGGTGTGATACACAGCTACACGTTACTGTAGCAGCTCCCTCTTTAGCAATTGCCCCAAAACCTGCATGTACAGATGTGGGCTGGGAAAGGACAAACAAAGAATATGTGTCGCCCCCTTACACATTTATTTGAGACCTTTAAATCCATGAGTGATGAGAAATCCCAAATCACATCCCAGTTGGCTAGGAAGCATGGGAAAATGTATAGAATTTTCAATTCCTTAGACACTTGGGAAAACATAAATTGTATCCTCAAGGAAAGCCAAAGTGAAAATGGACAGGAACTGTGCTGCAAACAAAAGTTTAAGTCCTTCTGGAGTTGGTTATCCTTTTCAATCAGTTTCTTGTTACCATTTTCTTCATCTAAAAACAAGAGCTACAGGGTTTCCTGAAACTAGTTCATGATTCTACATTCCTAACTGGAGGCTTCTCGCAGGGACCTGATTTCCACGAAGAGGGGCGTTTGGCATTTTCTCTGCCTCCTTACAGAACACCCTGAAATCACTAGTGATTAAACAGAAATTGCTTTTTATATATATTTAATATTTATACAGTTTTATGGAGCTACATTGATGAAAGACTGCTACATGTTGAAGGTTTTACTACCTTTCTTCATAGGCTGTCACTGGAGGTACACATGCCAGCAAGTGAAATACGCCCGCTAGAAAGCTTTTTGATTTTTCAATAGAAAATCCTGTGCATTTCACTTGTAATTGAGTTGTTCCACCCCTGAATCCAAAGCACTTATTCCCCAGAGCTTTAACCCTGCCGTGCTCTTGTTTTGATACTTCAGGAGCATACCAGCAGCTTTGGCAGGCAGTGAAGAGCACAAAGAGAGAGCTGCCTGCCTAGGACTCACATACACTTGGATCCTTAATTTCTGTCAATCACCATACATAGCTGGGGTGCGTTGTCATTGAATAAACTTGGAGAGCCTGCATGGGATGCTGCTTTTCCAGAGATCCTGGTGGTTTAGAGGAGCAGCAAATTTTGTCCTTTACATCTGGTTAAGTGGAAGTAAAAGCCGGTGCTTGTTGTCAACAAATATAGGAACGTGAAAATGTTCCTGCACCACATGACTTAGAGTAATCTAATAATAAACCTTGTGGAAGATGTTAATATTGCAGGAATTTAATTTTGTTTATCCAGGACAGAATATGCATTAATTGCCTGTTTAATCATGTTTATAATTAAACTTGTATAACAATGATTCACGCGTCAGCTTCTCTAATTACACAGGCAGGACAGTGTTATTTCCTCCTTACGGTTCTCTCATTTAGGCTGGAGGTGCTTAGTGTCACCTGCAGGCTTATGCCTCATACGAACTGGTAAGTATGGACAGTGTGAAAGCTGTTCTCCTTGGTGAAAGGCTCTGCTATGACTGATCCACCTATTTGTTTCTTTAATTGGATTCTGCTTATTGTGTGAAAAAAAGTATAATTATTGTATTTACTCTTCCTGTTCCTTGAAAGGTTTCAGCCTAATGTGAAATACTTGCAAAATACTGGGCACCAGCATAGAATCATAGAATGGTTTGTGTTAGAAGGGACCTTCAAAGATCATCTAGTTCCAACCTCTCTGCAGTGAGCAGGGACATCTTCAACCGGATTAAGTTGGCCAGAATCACAGTCCAGCCTGGCTTTGGTGTAACTGCCTTTGACGCAGCTCCTGACCTCAAACTGTGGCCCCTACTGTGTGCAGAATGATTGGTTTGGGATTCAAGCCATGGGAAGGGGCTGAGGACTAAGGATAACTGAACATCATCACTGACCTTGGTGGAGACCAAGGTGAGCTTTTGCAGAGGGTAAGAGAATGGTGTCATGTTGGTGACAGGCACTTCTTGGCAATAGGGCTGCAGCTCAGTACTGAATGGACTGAGTACCTAAGAGGGTCCAACACAACCTTGTTTCTTGCTAGATAAGATTACACGATTCCTATCAACTAAGAGCATTTGGTCTTATTCTGGCTCCACTTCCAAGCATTTTGCAAATGAATTCAGCATCATTATCCCCAATTTGCAACCTAGGAGAGTAAGGTTGAGACAGGAAATACTCCTGGCCCAGAGTCAAACAAAGAGATGGCATCAAAAGCAAATTCTCTGAGATCCAGCAGGTCCCTTATTCACCAAATAGCACACTTCAAGCAAGGATATCATCTTTATTTATTGTTTTACTTTTCATTTCTAAACAGATCAAACAGTGAAGAGCTGAGCAATGCACTGCAGTTCATCCTTTCACTAAGCACAAAAGACTCAGTTCTTGCAAGAGACAGCATAACATTTCCAGGGATGTATATCCATGTGCATATATAGCTGCGGACACATAATTAGCGCTCCTGCAAGATTACTTGCACATCATAGTTAAAATCCTGCCAGATAAGGCAGGAAACTGTATTTTCAGCAGTCTAACAGCACTGTCATGAAGATTCACAGCAGGCTGAAAATATCTCAGCCTAGGAGCTAATTACTTTAAAACATCTCTTCTTTTTTTTCTTTCCTGGAAAAATCTTGTTTTCCCCTTGAGGCGCTGAGTTAGAAAGTGTATCCTTGTTTTAAGTCTTCACCCTCCCCTTCCCTCATCTGCTGTAACCTAAAATCATCTCTGTTATTTAGTGAAAACAATTGCAGACAAATTGAATCTGTAATGAGGATCAATTACTATTGGTATCTTGGAATGTTTTTACATAATTAAGTTCCAGACTTTCCCAAACAGCTCTCACTGCATAGGAATTAGAGACGAGGGTGTGAGTCATTACATGAGGCTGCCACAGCGTGGTACAAACCGTGGAGCACTGGAACTGTCTGAACACCTTTTTCCTGCTCTGGCTTACAGAAGTGCTCCAGCCTCCTCCTGGAGATCCAAGTCCTTCTCCTGGGGACTGGATCAGTCCCTCAATTGGTGCTCCAAAGTTTTTTGATCTATTAAAGAGACTTTTGTAATTGAGGCCTCGCAAAAGTATGTCCACAAAACTTCAAACTCAGCAAGGTCATGGATGTAACTTTCACAGCAAGACTGTGAGGTATCTGCACCCATGCAATGCTACTGCAGCTTTTTACTGCTTCATCGCAGGTTCATCTAGGTGGGAACCCACTTAAATTCTCCTTACCCAACTGTTTGAAGATGTTTCAAACTCTCTAAGTTTGAATACAGGAGACCATTACTGTTTGCGGTTTGGTTCAGACCATATCCTATGGACAACCAAATGCCTTTTGAAAGCCTTGTCATTGCCAAACTGAATTGGAGCATAACCCTAGAGTGCCAAGTAAGGGGTTTTACTAATTCTGTTTAATCAATGTGAAACTCAGTTAATTTGGGCTATAGAAGCCGCTTTTGGCAGGACGCTGGGCTGATAGAGGCATAGAGAAGGGTAGCTCAAAAGCACCACTGGCCAGCAGTAAAAGAACCACATAAAGTCTCATTGTGGTGAACTACCCCTCACCTTAAAGTTGTGATTCTCAGTGGCTTCCTCAGGTATCACCTGGAGCTAAGCCCAGCTGAGATCTGCTCAATCCAATATTTGGGCATTAACTGGACAGGACTGGGGGAAAGGTATCTTGACACTGCGTGACAGGGGGTCCCTGTGAAAGTCACAGATTTCCTCCCTGTAGCTTCTAAAGGGCACCAGCTGCAGTGGGGTACAGGGGGAAAAAGGGGTGCCGAAAGGAGTTTTCTTAGTTTATCACTTGTTCAGAAAATCAGTGCCTCTTTCAGCATGCTGGGAGAAGATGCACACAGTCAGATCACAGCAGGAGGAAGCAACGCTGGACTAGCATCTTAAAAATCCCTGTCTTTTGTGCGACAGTGGTACCAGCTGAGCACTGTTGCACACACTGTATTTGCTGGGACAGGCATCGTTTGTTTTGCGTTTGGCCCAACAGAAGAGCAGAGCATCATGCCTGCTCTGCTATCTAGTGGCTGTTCTTGTAAAATGCATCCAGTGCCACTCAGTCTGAAAATATGTAATTCCTGCTTTTCCCCTCCTCCTTTATCGTATAACTTGTTCAATTATATTGTCTTTTCTTCTCTCAATTCCTATCTACAATTATACCTCCCCAAAGCAGCTATTGTATAACCTGTGGGTCTTGGATTAAGTTCACTAGTCTAGTTGACCCTCATCCTGACCTTCACTTAATTAAATACAAGATTAAGCCCAAGACGAATGCAACTCAAATCTCAGGTTAAAGGAGAGGGAGTTCAGAGCGCTGGCAATGAACTGACTGATATTCATGAATGAGCTCACCTGGCCTTGTAAAACAGCATCAAGTGCGTGATCAAGCCTGTTGCTTTTGAAAAGGCGATTGGCTTTAACTCTTTCATGGTGAACCTTTTGCTCCCTGTGAATGGAGTAATGCAGGAGAACACTATCAAATGGGAGGGTAAAGGTTCACTCCTAACCCAGGCAAAAGCAGTAACCTCCACTGAATCTTGGTAACAGTGGGGAAGGCTGTTAGTCTCTTGAGCAGTTCTGAGAGTTCAATGTCAGAAGTGATGTTTGGGGTCTGAGTGACACTGCAGTTACCTGGGGAGATTTTCAATGGTGTTACTCATAGCATCATAGAATCCCAGACTGGTTTGTGTTGGAAAGGACCTTAAAGCTCATCCAGTTCCAAATCCTGCCACAGGCAGGGACACCTTCCATAGAGCAGGGTGCTCCAAGCCCTGTGTCCAACCTGGCCTTGAACACTGCAGGGATGGGGC
>JANRGW010008827.1:0-50205 GCA_024733675.1 Psilopsiagon aymara | reverse complement strand
GGGGGGTGGGGTGTGTGTGTGGAGAGAAAAAAAGTTTTGATTTCAATATATTAAACAGAAACCCCACAAAGTATTACTTAAAATGTTATGCATATTTATGCACATACTGTAGCTGCACTAATGGTTCCTCTTGCATTTTTTTAGGTTCTCTTATCCTGTTTGGCAAAAGAAATACATCACCTTTTCTGTTGCTTCAGCTATACCCCACATATTCTCCCACCATTTTTCAAATTTCACTTATGTGTGTAAAGGCACAAAATTAAATTATTTTGCAAAATTATATTTAAATAAAGTTACTAATTTTAAGTTTATCAACTCGTCAGATTTCATCATTAAATCATATTCTGGAACTAGTAAGTGGTCTGGTCCAGAGTGATGTAATAGTATTAACATTATTCATTGTCATCTTTTCTTTACAGATTATTTAATTTATTCCTGTCTTTTAGTAACAACATATGAAAAAATAAAGTATTCAAAGGGTGGACTCATTTTCAAAGCATAATGTAGAGTATCAATTTTGTTGACAGCCTGGGTGAAACAGAGTTTGTATTTATGATGTAAAAACAAGGTTAAACATGGAAACAATTTATCACATGGATTGTCACTGAAACAAATTCAACAGTTAATTATTGTGAACAAAGACTATCAGATTTACAGAATTTAGTTCTTGACAAAAGAAAAGGAGGAAGTAAATAGCAAACATGATACTCTTTGCTCTTGCACTTACTTTGTTATGCAAATAAAATTCTTATCACATTATTTTTACTTGAAGAAGAGGGACATACTTGCGGAAAGGTATTTTGCTTTTGGTGGCTTGGCTTACTTTTTTTTTACTCTATCACTCCAATATGGCTATATCTTGGTTGCTGTTACTGTTAAGACTAAAAGTACAAAACAGAAAAAAGTAGCATGACTCCATGTATGGACACAAATATGGATTTACAACAGTGCTTAAAGTGCTTTCTTGTTTGAGGAGATACTTACATAAATGCCTTTTCATGCTTATCTCCTTGTCACCATGTACTATATGCTTGTTGCTTGCTCTTGTCATTTATAATGATAGGGTATTAAATTCATACTCAAGAGTTTAGTATATTGTCATAAAAACCATCTGAAAACAGGAAAATGACAATTCTATTTGTGTATTATTACAGTAATTTGAAAAATTTATTAAATACCGAAGTGCTTCATTTTGTCATTTATTCCTTTGCTTCCAGTGTTGCTTAAAGCACTATGTAAGTACAAATAGATCATACTAAAAGCATACCCATCCTATTCTGGGGTTTTGACTAGGATTATATACTGATGTCTTGCAGAACAGAGATGAATCTATGATCCCACATGACCATTTATCTGCTGATGCTACAAGATGTCTTGCCTCCAGTATTGGTTTCCACATACATGGTTCACCAAAGGTCTACATCTTCTGAATATACATTGTTATATCTTGTTGCTAAGTGGCAGTGCTGTCATGTGAGAAGTCAAGTAGTGTACTTTAATTTGCCAGTACCAGAAGTCGTGGGAGCAGCAGAAGCTGTGGCTTGACTGCCTACATACAAAGGGTCCAAACAAGCCACTTTGGCTGCAAAGAATGAGTGGATACAGTGAAGAACTGCAAACAGGTTGGAAAATTCCAGCTCCTGGAAGTGAAAACAAAAAGATTAAACATGAAAAAAAAAGAAAGAACACCTCACAAACCTATACCCAGGAATGAACCAGTATTCATATAGCAATGATTTTAATAGTTTAATGTAATTCTCCTAACGTGCCTGACAATTCTCCGTTACACAGGCTTGGACATTGAGCTATCCCCATTCAGTAAGCAACTATTTGGAGGTTAAGATGGTCAAATTTCTAAGTTAAGAAGTGCCTCCATAGAGATATGAGATTCTACCAGTTAAAGGGGAAGGAAAGTGATGCTACATATTTGTCTTCCCTCATGTTAATGTAAATCTGGCACTTCTGCAGGTTAATTTAGATAAAAATTGGACTGCACTATAAATCGTCACATCTCTGGATTGCTACTATATATACAACATACCCACAAAGATCAATAATGTCAAGTTCCACATCACATCATCACATCACTTCACACTGGAAGGTATTATCTTACCTATGCTGATTCTTTAACCAAGAAGAAAAATATATCTCCCTCCCCCTCAAAAAAAGACAAGTTTCCAAAAAGTGCTGCAATCACACAGTGTTATTCGTCTATACTGATATGTTTTCACTGAGAAGTAACCCTCTTAACAGTAACCTGTGACTGGACTGAAAAAAGGAACACACTCCATGTTTTAAATTTATTAGCAATATTAGATAATTCCTTCTTTTTTTACTTTCATTTACATCTCTAAAGCTCCAAAGCATGTGATTAGACTAGAAGGGACCCATTCAGACACCACATTTAGAGGACATAAATAAAAAAATATATTTTATGGGTTTTTTTACATATATAAATTTGCTCCTTTGTGTTATATTAATTTTACCTGATCAGTCTTTTTTAGGTTATCTTCACTATGATTTTTTTGGAGTTGGAATTTAATCAATAAATATCCGGTTTATCTGAAAGCAAATACTGAGGTATTTGAATACATTGAGTGGAGAGATGTCATCTTTCTGCTTTGATTCACTGCCTATAAGGATTCCTTCATTGTAACATGAAGACAGTAATAGATATCTGTGGTATATTCTATTTGTCTTTCTGTCCAGCACTGCTATTTCCAGGCTCTGAAGAGCTGAGGGTTTTACTTTTTTATTTAAAGAATATTGATAATGTTGTAAATGCAACAAAAAATAGTTAAACCTCTCAAAATGACATTAACCTGCAATTTTCTGCCTCTTGACAATTCTGGGAGATATTGCTGCATGTAATTCACAGAGATATTCACAAATCTCTCATATGCGAGGGAGAACAACTGCCTGAAAGCAGACAGCTGCAGGTGAAGAGTGTCCAGTGATGTACTGTATGGGTTAAGCCTTGTTCAGCTCTGCTGCAGCATAAACAGATGTCCTTCAGACATCCTCAGAAAGGAAGTTTCCATGAGCTTCTTTAAAAATGTCTTCTTTAAATGCCCCATGAGATTCTTTAAAATCCCTTAACTACCAACTCTCAATAAAGAAGATACAGTTTATGCCAAGTTTCACAAACCTGCCATCTGTGTCCATTTAAAAAAAAATCTGTTTAGAGACATTCTTATTTTCAAACACTGGGAGAAGGGCAATTTTATCACTATGCCAAAGTCTTTTTAGCTCCTTAAATTTTAAAATAAGAAAATTTATCATAAATAGGAATATAATGGAAATTCAAAATGAAGAAACAAGGAATTACAGAAGCTATTTTAGAATAAGAACTATGAGTCATTAAAATTAAATTACTTTTCAGTTAACATTTTTTTATTAATATTACCATTCTTTACAAAAATAAAAATGAAGCTGAAGATGAGAGAATAAATATCTAGTGGAAAAGTGAAATATTCATAGTATCAATTCCATGTGTTACATGTAGAAAGACTGCATTTCCCCCTATGTCTCAAAACAATAAGCTTATTATGTATTACAGTTTGAGAATTGTTTGAGTCAATTAGGTAATCCTACTAGCTGAAAGTTCTTACTATAATAATTATACCTACTGGACACTGAATTTTCACAGTGCATTAGAACAATAATTACCAACAGTTATCACAGGCGTTTCTGCAGCAGCAACACATTGGGAAGATGCATTGCTCAATGGACCTTCAAGAAAAACAAGTGAGGCAACAGAACAGTCTCCGAAGGTCCCACTGGATTACTGTTAGTAACACAGTGCAGAAATTACTTTGACTGCAAAGATGAACTCTGAAAAATCATCAAATAATGGATTACTATTTGCCCTGAAACATTATTCCCATTTCAGTGTAGGCATGCACATTTAACTGGAAATTCAAGCAATGTGAAGCACAGTAGTCTGACTGGCATGTGGTGGGCACATACAGGACTGATTAATGGCTGCAGCTCAATTCACAGGAGCTTGATCAATGGGAACAAGATCTATCAGGAACAAGACTTTTCTGGCAGATTAGCCTAATCACAAGAAAGCTTAATGTACAGATAAGACTTCATATAGAGCTGCTGACAGATGAAACATTCCCTTACCTCTGCTGGAACCTGCACTTTTAGCTGCCCATGGGTCTACTCCACAGATGGAGGGGAACCCACAAGCTTTTGTGCATGCTTAACCACTCCTGGTTGTTCCTCTATACACTTTGTCATCTGTTTATTCTCTTGTCTGAATATACTTTCTTCTAGGTAGGGTTCTGTGTATTGCACACCAGCTTCAGATGAGGTTTCCAATGACACCAAGCTATGTGATGAGGTTGACACACTGGAGGGAAGAGATGACATCAAGGGGAACCTTGACAGGCTTGGGCCAATGCAAACCTCATTAAGCTCAACAAGGCCAAGTGCAAGGTCAAGCACAGGCTGGGGGGAGAATGGATTGAGAGCAGCCCTGAGGAGAAGGACTTGGGGGTATTGGTTGACAAAAAGCTTGACATGAGCCAGCAGTATGCTTTTGCAGCCCAGAAAGCCAACTGTATGCTGGGCTGCACCAAAAGGAGAAAGGCCAACAGGCAGAGGGAGGTGATTCTCCCTCTCTACTCCACTCTCTTGAGACTCCACCCGAAGTACTGCGAACAACACAAGAGCGACATGAACACAGGAAAACTGAAAATTGAATCACACAACCTACACAGGTGAGAAATCTGAACTCAGAATGCAGTCACTGCAATTGAGAAATCCCTCTGTAAAAATCCTAAGGAGGTGCACTTAAAACCCATTTAAAGATGATATTCTAAACTTAAAGCATGTTTAAAATAAGCTACTGAATACCATTTGAGTAAGTGGTTCTATATGTTGGATCACTTTCAGAAAAGTATATGAAATGTGCACTTCTTATTATGCTTTCTTTCTAATCTGTCAGTCTCCGTCCTTAATTCTTAATGCGGCTGCATTGGCTGCAAGACCTTACTTATAAATGCTTATCATAATACCTTTTTATGTCCATACCTAATATAAATTGTCCACAAATGGGTGATATTTGCTCATTAGAACATTGATGTCTATATGCTAGTTAATGTTAGACAACTCAGGAACTGATGTGCTGTAATTGTTCATGACTTGGGGAAAAATGCTTTCACCAGAAGACACTGATACATGAAAGTAATCATCCAGGGTAATGACTTCTAACACATGCAACAAAACTTTCAATTAAATTAAAATTGTATTTTAGAGAATATACTTGAAGTAAGCAGAAATGTCAGTCTGGAAAATGGTGCAATCATCCACTAAGACACCTCGCAACAGCTGAAAGTGGGCATTTCCTTCACAACAGCAGTAACTTAGGCTATTTGTCTTATTTTAGATTAGACCTCTATACAAGATAATTTCAAGTATGAATTAACTGACATTAACTACTATTAAGGTAGTAATTAATTAATAAGTATGTAGGATAAATCCTTGAAGTTACACTTCTTACTTTGCTAATACTTTATTTCTGCCCTCTTCAATTCTCCATATTCATACAGGCAAAGAAAATTGACTGGATTTTTATCTTGATGTGCTGATTTTTTAATTCATTTCAGTTTCGTAACACTCAGCTTAGGAGTTCAGCTAATTTGTGAACCAAAGCTAACTGGATGCAGGACAACTGTGTGATCTTGCCTGAGTTTTCTTGTCAAAACTGTTCAGCTGTGAAAAAGTCCTGCAAGTTCAGGGAGGTGAAAACAGAGACCAAAGTGGAGCTTTTGAGTTATACATGTGTTTTACAAGGCACGGCAACTTCTAGTTCACAGAAATTACTCACTGTTGCTTTTACTTACTTACAAAAGTCAAATGGAAATTGCATGTAATAAGAAAAACAGCACTGATACTGATTTTTATGTACAGACATATTTCTATGTTTGGAAGCATATATATATATATATATATATACAAAGAAACAGGATCTCTCATAGATTTAAAATACTTTTCATATTTGTCAGAAAAATAAAAAGCAGCTTCTATTACAGTGATCCAATACCTTATTAGGTGAAACTGAACAGCAAAAGACTCTGAGTTCATTACAGTTTTGAGATTGTGCTAGCATATGGAAGCTGCTGTGATACCGGAAAGATATTACTGGATTATTAAGCTATAGCTAAACAAATAGGGATATGTAGGTAACTACATAGGAAAGTGCCTAAGTGAATCCCTTTGTATCTTATAGATAAGAAGAAAGCTTCGCCCTTCTGCGCTTGTTTTTTTCAATCCAACCCCAAAGGCTCAGTAAGAACAAAGGAGACACATAGGTTCCACATTCTGCAAAACCAACAGCTCTATTTTGTAGCTCTTAGTCAGAAAAATTCTGTCTGACTGTGCAAACTTGTGCAGTATTTCCTGCTGAGTGACAGCTGGGAAATAACCTACAGATTGGATTGTCTAAGGGGTATCGGTGATTAATGTTGCCCCTAAGTGATTTCTTCTCAGAAACCACATAGGCTTTCCCTTAGAGACCTTCAAAGTTAGGTCTTTGCATGCAGATACCCTGCCATGGACTTATTGATGTTACCTATAGTAATTACTGATCAAATTTTTCAGACCGGAATTGCTTAAATCTACAAAGAGACAGCTCTTTTACACTACACTATATATCTTTATAGTAATATGATATTATTTACAGAGAAGCCAAACAAAAGCATCAGTACAAAGTCTCTAGTAAAAAGCAATAGTTTTAACAATAGCTGACAGAATAATGCAAATGTTTAAATATCTTAAATTATTTCCAAGTGTAAAAGAAGTATGTGTGGTTAAAGTGTAACCAAATCCATAGCACATGCCGTGTGTCTCAAAGCATGCCATTTTGAGTCTTGTTAAGTCAGGCATGAAACATGCGGTAAAAATGTTGACAGCATTATATAAATATTAGCTAAACTCTGGTGGCAAGTGTGTTTCCCAAAACAAAAAAGAAGCTGACTGATGAATGGATGTGGTTCTGCATTTGTTCTCATAAATTGTTTTTCCTATATTCTTCTAAAATTAACAGTGAAATCTCTGTATATTCCACCAGAACATGGAGTATTTGCTGCATAATTATGAAGACAGAAAGGCTAAAATCTAAAATGCTGTTCCATAATCCTTTTTTTTTTTTTTCTGGTTTGTTTTTTTTTTCCAAGCAATGTCCGCATACAAATCTGAATGCTTTTCCAGAATAATAACTTTTGGATCAAAATCCAATACCTAAGCACTCTGACATTCTTAGTTCTCTAGATAATAAATGTTTTAAAGCTAAAGGATGTTATCACATGGATATAACATGCCATATTAATACTACTGGGATAGCACGAGATGCACAGCATTGTAAATGAAAGAAGACAGGAAGCATTTGGATTTTGATAACTCATATTTGTACAATAAAGAATTATGTACAATCATAGACTTATTTAGTTTGGAAAAGAACTTTAAGATCATCAAGTCTGATTGTTAACTTAGGACTGCCAAGTCTAACTGCCACATCTATGTGTCTCTTAAATACCTCCAGGGATGGGGTCTCCCCCACTCCCCTAGGCAGCCTGTCCCAGTGCTTGACAACTCTTTTGAAGAATTTTTTCTTAATATCCAAGCTAAATCACCCCTGATGTAACTTCAGCTCATTTCCTTGTTACTTGGGAAAAGAGATGGCCACCTACCTCACTACAACCTCCTTTCAGGTAGTTGTAGAGAGCAATAACGTCTCCCCTGAGCCTCCTTTTCTCCGGACTAAATAACCCCACTTCTCTCAGCTGCTTCTCATCAGCCCTGTGCTTCAGGCATCAGCTTTGTTGCTCTTCTCAGACACTGGACATGTTCCAGCACCTCAGAGTCTGTCTTGCAGTGACAGGCCCAGAATGGAGCATAGGATTTGAGCTGCAGCCTCTCCAGTGCCAAATGCAGGGGGATGACTGCTCCGCAAGTCTTTCTGGCTGCAATATTTCTGATACAAGCCAGGCTGCTATTGGTCTTGGCCACCTGGGCACACTGCTCATATTCAGCCAACTGCGGACCATGACAAAAGCAAAATTGCTTAAAGATACCCCAAAACAACAAAAAAGGCCAGACCACCCCACATTTTCAGGGGGTAACTGAATTATAGTGCATTATATACATTAACACATTCTGTCAGTACTATAGCTGAAGGAACTGGAGGAAAACAGATCTTGGAGGCAAGGCAAGAGAAGGAGAAGTCTCAGATCAGGTATGCATACACCATTAACAGGTTCTGCATAGAGTGGGTTAGTGTTAATGATGAAGAGGAAAAAAGAACCTTCTGTTCCAGTGCCTTTGTTAAGCTGTATGTTCCTTGCCATGCCCTGCTTCCACATTACTGTTTGGGAATGCAGAATTGAAGAGCCCTTATATGCTGGGGCAATGACTTCTCAGTGTTTTGGCTTTGCTTTCACCTGTGAGCTCTCATCTCACGATACACTGATATTCCTTGTGTAACAGAACTGGCAAAAATTATCTTTATGTAAAGAAAATGTTATACCATATTTCCCCTTACAACAGTCGATCCCCAGGCCATTTGAAGCACAGAGATGCATTTAACAGGTGATGATAATTGTGTCCATGAATATTCATCGGAACCTTTAACAGATGTTTTACAGAATTCTCATAATCTGATTCCAAATGTAGCCTGCATACAGTATGCATGAAATCTGGCATTACAAGCACTTCTGCAAATCTGATTAACATTTCCTAATGACTCAAGAGTTCTGCAAATAGTTATACCTCTAACTCTGTAATGCTACTAGAGTCCAAAAAATAGAGGCTTGATTGTTCCAACTCTTCTGACGCTGAATAGTGCTTTAAATCCAAGAAAGGCTTAAAGGATACTGAAGAGGCCAATCCATAGAATTTTAAACAAAGCAAAGTTGAAAAAATATGACCCAAGAATCTTCACATTCATTTTATAGCCACATTTATTTATATTTCTTAGACTAAGCAGCACACTTCACATATGAACAAATTGGAGTGGATAAAGTGCTCACTATAAATGCTGTAGCACTTTCCAAAGACAATATAACCTGACATTTTTTAATCATGATATAATTGGTATTCTTTGATCACCAAGAAAATGAAGGAAAAGTAAAATTTTTTATTTCTGAATTGATCAAAGTGAAAGATTGTGTTTATAATAAAGAGAAAAAAACAGTAAACATGACAACTTATTAATAAGAATGCTAACAAGTTTGTAAAATATTCTGCATTCATAAAGGTAGAACTGCTACCTTGATAAAGGTAGAAAGATGAAGTTTCTAGAAATAAGCTGTATCAAGTGGGAACGACAATGGGTATGATAAAGGTACCAGGATATCTCTAAGATTTATAAAGTGATTTGCACAACAGATTTAATTTAAACACACACAAAAAGTTGATGAAAACTATATTTCCTTTTCAAAATCTAGCTTTCATTCCCTTTCTTTTCCTACCTTTACTGGAACTAAAAAAAAAATTCTCTCTCTGACATGATTAGGAAAAATGGTATAGCAGATGCTTCAAAAGCAAGGCTTGAAGATGGCCAAGAAACTAGTCTTTAGGTTAACATAAAAACTGGGATCCTTGTCCAAAAGACCTTTGATCCAGACTCTAAGGCAGTTCTAGTTTTCAAAGAACCTAAAAGGAAAGTAAACGCCGTATTCTCAAAAGATATAAATCGAACTAAGCCTGTCAGGGTTACTGTTTTCATGAATTAGCTCTTGCAACAAAGGCTCAACTGAAAATACAACTTTGCTGACTTTCAATTAGACACAGACATAAAGCTTCAGTCTTGTCAGGGAGCATGTGTTTAATCCACACATTTTTTTCCCCTGTGAAATAAAAACAGATTTTAGTCCTTTGCGGGGTTTTGTCCCTAGGTTGACTTAAGGATATATTTTACACCATTTCTTCATGATAAAACTATAGGGTGAAAAATAGGGTCAAACTCTCAGCCAGCTTTGTCAACAAAATGATAAAGAGGAGAGTCGGTAAATGTGCCTAAATGCATACATGGCAAGTTCTGTGTTTGATCATTTTTTAATGTAATTACACCTTTCAAAAGTCTTAAAATTACCAAAAATCCAAGCAATTGATTCAGCTTTCTTTTATTGGAATTTCTTTGCCCTTCTCTGCATTCATTGAGTTTGCTTTGATTTAGTAATTAGCAAACTAAGTAATTCAGTTTAATTTAATACTCCATTTTCCTAGATGCTTTGATAATTGCTCTTAATGTACAAAACTCACAATACATTATATTTACCTTTGCTTCAATTTGTTTAGTATCCTGGTTTTGGAACAAAAATTTGATTTTGCTCTTCCCATCATCTGAAGAACCCTTGAGCTGGGAAAACTTGTACCTCCAAAGTACAGCCTGGGGGGGGGAAAAAAGAAACATAAAAAAACATACATAAGCAACTTCGTGTAGTTATCATTGAAAATTGTATTAGTGATAGCCAGTCTCCTTCCAAGGTACTTTAACCCTTCTGTGGTACATAATTAAATCAGTTTAGTGTTATGTGGTCTGATGTTCCTGTGCACTATATGTACAGATATGGATGTACTATATTTTGTCAGTATGTAATTCAGATCTGTCAAGACTACATTGTTGACACTTACTCTGAAATTCCTTTATCTATATTTAACCCTGATTAAACAAAAAAGAGAGGGTTAGGTAATTCATTGTCATGACAAAATCCAAAGATTTTTTCCAACTGATGATCTGTTGATTCCTCATTCCAGCTGAAGTGATAAGCTGCCATAGAAGCCCTCTCTTTTTCTTTCGGTATTAAGTTGTTTTAGCATATAGGGTATTTCAAATTAAAAACAAATATCCATTTTTAATTATAAAATGACAGAAGGAAACTCTGTAATGAGAACTCATTTTGAGTTTGCTTATAAAAGCTCTAATCAGGAATTCAGGAATGACCAATTCATTAATTCTAAGCATATCAGTGGCACTTCATGTAGGTATAATATGAATTACATTGTGTCT
This sequence comes from Psilopsiagon aymara, assembly GCA_024733675.1. NCBI lineage: Eukaryota > Metazoa > Chordata > Aves > Psittaciformes > Psittacidae > Psilopsiagon > Psilopsiagon aymara. The sequence continues at coordinate 39,185 of JANRGW010008827.1, read as the reverse complement.
TGCTGAAAAGAAAACCAGATTGCGCTACAGAATAAACATGCAATTAATAAAATTTACAGCTGGCTAGAAATACATCTTTCTTTTTTTTTCACATCTAATATGGGTTTATGTATGAAAAACCATTTCAAACTATTTTGCTTAAAAATGGAAAAGAGCTATTTTTTATTGTCTTTTCAGCCTCATTTAAAGACATCTCCACCCTCCAGATATTTTGAAGCACTAGCATTTTTCATTGTGTTTTCAGTAATATTTCACATAGTTACAAAGTCATCTGCACTCACATGCTGATACTTTGAAGACACATTCATTTCACATGGATTGGACAACACAGAAACTTAAGGCAGGAAGTGCTGTTCCATTTTCTTTTGTCTGAGTGTTTGTAAATTAATTCCTCTCAGTGGCATAGGATGACACTTCCCATCTGTGCCCTTTGTCTATATTGATAAATGATTTAGTATGCACTTGAACTTAAACAGAATATGAGGGAGGTATAATTTTCAAGTGTCCTAAATCCATGCAGGTCCTTTTGCTTCAGAATGTGTTAATCTTTTTAAATTAATGACTGGTAAAAATCCCTGACCTGCACAAGGCTAAATAAAGTTAGCTGTGTTTGTCTTAGTAACTTGAAGGGGAAAAAAACCCAAAGGACAGTAACTTAACTGTGCACAGTGCACAAAGCAGAACTATTTTTTCCGAAATTCTCTCCATATATTTGCCTCTTGCAGATTAAAAGACCATAATCTCTGTATCTCTTTCATTTTCTGTGTGTGTGACAGGTGGGCTCCCATCTAACATAAACAGTTAAAGACATTCTGTTCCAGATGAACCAGAGGAATTTGGCAATTTATGTGAAACTGTATCATATTTGTTTCAAAAGCTGTCCGCCTGAGCCCACCAAACTGTGCTACAGAACATAGAATAGCTTCCCTCATCCCCTAGTGTGTGCAATTCCTTTCATCTTTTTTGATCAATGATGTTTACTTACGTCCTGTAGATAGCGAGTTAAAAAAACAACAACCCAAACCAGTATACCATTCAGGTGGCCATACTTCCTACCTACATTGTAAACTCCTTTTTTCACAGACCTATGTAGCTCAAGAAATCTAGTTGAAAGACCAGGACCATTGCTTTCTGAATAAAAAAACAAATCTATTTAAGTATGTAAATTCCTACATGGTAAATGCAAAGGTCACTTGTCTCAGGAGAACAATCAAAGAAACAAGCTATCATCTTTCTCTGATGATGTATGGGGAGGCCAGGAGAGAGGCACAGTAGTAACAAGGACCTTTAGACGGGTAGGCAAAATCCCAGGGTACCTGTCATTCCCAATCAGATTAAGTTCAAGTGAAGATCAAGGTTGTACAGAACTGCAGCACTTTGTCATTTACCATGAAGTTTTGCCACTTGCTTCATTCCCACCCAGTGGAAAGAGAATGACAGTCACAACAAATGACAGGCATGACTCAAGAACATGCTTCATTTTATGCGTAACATCATCTTGGAGAGCCCTACTTAGCAATGGCTCTTACTTAAGTACATTGCAAAATCAGTTCTGTAGTGTGCAGGGGACAAAATCCTTTTCAAGACCCATCCCAACAAGACAGCACTTCTTCCATCAAGATATCAAAACAAGTTTGGAGAACTGACAATTCAACAGCATATTTCACACAGACTATTAAACACTCTTTATTTATAGCATAAGGAATTAAAATGCCATTGACAATGCATGAAATGACTCCCAAATGAAAGAACTATTTCTCTTGAGTCATCTTCAACAAGTTGCCCATTTTTTTTCCCAAAGATATCCACATGGAGGAGAGTTCTTCTTGCAAAAAACAAAGTGGGGAGTTTGTGAGTTAAAAGTTCTTAAGTCAAGAATACTTTGTATTCCTGGGTACTTCTTTCTGGTTACTTTCCTGGCTACTTCTTTTGGTCCAGACAATTTCTTAATAACAATTCCTTCATCCTTGTTTGAACTGGGATGAATGCTGGTTCACTCTGAATACACTGGATGTGTCTACACCTTGATGTACCACACAAAATGAAAAGTCTAGCAACTAGGTTAAACTAGATGTCCAATTGCAGATAGGTAAAATTGGGTGAAATAGTTAGGCACATGCCCAGTAAGATCCATTTAATTCCTTGACTCCAACCAAAGAAGCTGAAGTGCTCCCCCATGTAGCCAGAACTGCAGAAGATGTACAAGATTATAAAGAGTGCTGTGACTACCAGTCAGATCATTCTGTTAAAATACATTATCTTGAGGATCCTTGGGTTACTGTGATAAACACACTAAAGCCCCCTAACCAAAACAGCAGTAGCTTGGTACAGGCTCCAAAGGAGATAATGTCTAAGCCATAGCCAGTCCGGTAAACAAGAACTACTCCAGGAAACCCACAAAAGAGCAGAATGACAGTGAGCATCAATACATATGAGCTTGGCACACCAACCATGAGATTAACACACAGAAGGTGTTTTTTTCAAGACTCATTTATCAAGGAACAAAGTTGTGGGTGCAGAGAGCCTCATGCATACCCTTCCCATTACATGCAATCTGACATGAGCCAACCACTTAATCCCACAAGTGTGACAACACAAGCGAGCCTACTTTGAGCTCGCCCTGCTCGGCAGCATGGCTGTATGGTGGTGATCTCCCCCTGAGCTGGGATGCCTCACAAGTTTTTAGATTCCTTATCTGAGACTGAGTAATTCTTTCTTTCCCAAGGCAAAGACCCTTATTTGCAACAGATCCTCACAAAGTTGCTGATAGCATGCTAAATCAATACTAATGAAGACCATGTCGTTAGTTCCTGTAGACATAAACTACTGGCCAAATCTGAGACTGGGATTGGACCTAGCTGCACCCTAAGCACCGATGGGAGTTTAGAAAGCAAGGGGTTCCACTCTGAATCTTGTGACTCAATGTGAGGGTCTCTGTGTAAATCTTCTAGCTCAATCCTAACTCAATTTTCTTTTCATCCATGTAGTAAGTAATGGAATGGACATGGCCATTTAACTTTGTCAAGTCACACTTTTCACAGATTCATATGAAAACCACTTTTGCTAATACCATTGACGGTGATTCTTTGAGTGACCCTAAACCACTCATTTGCAACACTTCTTTTCGTTGTTTCATATGTTCTGGGTGGCTTTTTTTCTTTCCATTTTCACTACTACAAAATACATACGAAATGAACAGAAACCAGACTTATTCTTCTTCAATAACTATTTTATTCAAAGACTTATCTCAAGTAGAAAAGAGAAGCAAGACGTACCCACCAAAGTATCCAGTTTCACAGAAAGGTGTAGCTACAGCACTAATGTAAACACATGAGAGTATCGCAGTGCTTGCTGCGGTGACTGTTCTGAATTCTAATTTTAAAGGCTAATTCTCTTGCATTGGGAATAGGCACCCTTGGGGATACTGATCTATACCATTGTCAAAGACAAGTGAACAAATTTCTCATGTTTTTGAGCATCACAGTTCCTCAGAACCATTTGTTTAATACTTGCCTCAGAGAGTTAATATAGGCTGATATAATTTTGTACAAATTTGTATATGTACAGATTGACTTCTAAACAATATGTGCATTTGTAAAATATGTTGGCTTTCTCACAAATTGCCAAAACATCCTAAATGTGTGTGCCATACAAGTTATTCCTAAATAATTTTTTATGAATTATAAAATATAAGCAGACATTCTTACTGGTTTGAAGGTGCAGTGTTACTAAGCTCAGCACTTTATAGTACATTAACATGGTGCTTCTTTTAGTTAATAAAAGCAGCCTGTTCTCTTCAAGTGCTTGCTTTATTAATCATCAGTAACTGTGCATAACCTGCATCACTGAGAATATTTTACAGGACTAAAAATAGCATTTTTAGGAAGCACTAAATTTTTGTTGACCCTAAAGTAGAATTGACACATGGACCAGGGAGCAGGTGGTAACTCCTTTTAAAGTACAATTTGTAACCAAGTGCAAAAACTCTGTGGCTGATGCTGGCATCAACATCATGAGAATCCTGAGACACTTCTCAAGTTCAGGCATGCAACTTTTAAGATGCCTTAATGGAAGACCAAGATGAAAACTCAGCATGCATTACTTATTGCCTTTAAAAGGGAACTCTCAATCCATGGGTAGAGACAAAATTTATGAATAACTTCATGCACACCTATTTAGAAACTGGGGACCAAGGTAGAATAGCATATGCTGAAAATACCAACAGCTTCACCATTTGGATATATCCAATGTGATCATGGAAAATCTGACATAGTTAATTCATCTTTTAAGAAATGCACTGTAAGAATACAATCTCCCTGAGCAAATACTGTATGTATCATGCATAAACTTAAAACAACCAATAAGATACAAATCTTCTTCCCAATTATTATTTGTGGATTGCTTAAACTGATTTTTACATTTTATACCATTTAATAACATTAATTTCAAAGAATACCAGAATGCAATGCAAACAGATAAACAGTGCAGAGAAGCTGATAAACTAGGTTTAAGACTTCTTTTGAGATGCAATTAAATTACTGCAATCAGAAATCGTAAAGAAGTGAAATGCTGAAATTAAATGGATTTTTTTTTCTTTTGAATATCTGGGACCAAGATTTTCCACTAATACTTCTTAATGAGAAATATTTTATTTATAACTAATCATCTAGGACTCATTTATTCTAGTCTTTGTAACCAAATTATTGCCTATTATCTTCTGCTAGTGTTATTTTGCTATAACTACCCAAGGATGCTCTCTGCCTGCATATTTTTATTTTATAAATGGAACATACATGCAATACATAAATGGCACACGGAAGAAAAGCTATTGACTTCAGCTCCTGCAATAATTTGCTGATGTTCCCTGTACTCACACAAATGAAGAAAATTATATTGCTCCTATTCTTCGCACTAGTGGTAAATCTAGAACACATTCTGCAAGGGACCAGAGAAAATATTTTCACATTCATGTCATATGTCAGTTTGCTACTCATTCCCATAACTTCAGAATCCTGGACTAAACTACATACAATTTTGATGAGATGACATCAAACAAAATTACTCCCTATCTAGAAAATGGTATTAGAAAAGTGGGAACGCATCATAATTATCTTAATGTAGGGTATGATCAGGAGTATTGGTAAGGGTTTTTGTTTTGTTTTCAGTCACAGAGCTTGATTTACCCTTAACAGAGACTGGATTAGCAAACACAGAATAAATCAGGGTGTCTGTAGTTTTACTTACCGTAAACTAATGAATATGCATAGAAATATGAATGTCTGACTAGCCAATAGCTTGGTGATAATTATAAAATTTAGCAAAGCTATACAAGGTATTTTGCATTATCACTAGGAAAGAAAAAGCTGCATTTTTTCAACAGGTGAGTCTCCAGCCACAGCATAATTAATTTCTTATGGCTTCATTGATGATCTACATTCAATTTATTATTAAACAGTTTTTCTTCCTCTACATTGGATTATGTGTTTTGGACCAATTTTGTTCTTGCAAAAAAGGACATTTGTACTTAATGCATTCGTGAAATAGTTTTTGCACCACACACTGCAACAGCATTTCACCTGACAGCACACATCACCAAATACAGGTACTCTCTACGCTTCCCATTGACATGAATCATACAGATTTTATCACATAATAGCAAAAGAAGTTTGGCCTTCAGTAGCATGCTTGGAAAAAAAATGAAAGAGACTGTCAGTGTTTTATAATGATGAGACAGATACATCTCAGATCAACTGTAAATGGTGGAGTAAATAAAGAAACCATCCTGATTAAGAAAAGGATTTCAGAAGTCACTTTTCAAATATTAGTTTCAGTAAATCCTTTTGTTGTCTTTTCCACTGCATCTTCAAAACACTGTAGATGTATTTTTGCAGCACTGCTGCTTTTTTATTTTTGGTTTCTTTTGTTTTGTTTTTATGATACTTTGACTGACTAAATTATTCTTCTGTTTAGCTTTTAAGGAAGTTTTTTTATACTAGGTACTTGTAGGTCCTTATTTTCAAGAATGAAAATAACTGGGTCATTTGGCACCTGAGATATGCCTTAATTTGGTTGTTTGTCTCATACCTAATTGAGAAGGATTTTATTCTTGCAAAGTGACACTTTGTCCATACTTGTAGCAGCAGTAGGAAACTGAGTAGGATTAAGATCTTGTCCATGCTCAGTTTTACTGTGTTACCAACCTCTAGAGAGTGTCTTACTAGGAAAGAATTATGGTCCAAGGCAATTTCCTTTGTCAAGTGCTGTGGCTTTATAACTATAAAGGGAAAGACAGGGGAGGACACAGAAAATAAAGAACAAAAATGAGACAAAGCAAAAAAAGCAGGAAAGTCAACCCTAATAAAATAACCATTCATGTCTGTTACCAAAGTTACACCAAATGTTAAAAGTTTACAGTTTATTCATTTAGTACTGAAGGATGATCTATCAGCATTTTTTTATTTCTAGCCGTCATATGTAAGACTGTACGAACTATGCATAACAGCCTCTATTAAAGTTACAGTAGCTATTTGGCCAGCATTTCAATTTCTAAGCATAGAATAAATGCTTGTTCGTAAGAGTTACATTAATAAATCTCGACCTTGAATTGGACTTGGTTTCTTTTGGCCTTCTCTATTATTGAACTTTGGATATCAAGGGTTTTTTACATACTGTTTTATTTCAATATGCTGTATGTGTATTATCTGCATGGAGAAATAGACATTAAGGAAGTATCCCTAGAAAACATGGAGTGTGCTTCTAAAGAAATTAAGATATATATTATGTTCTGTGTTATTTAGTAGCCTTTTGAGATGAAAACCAAATAAAAGATATTTGCAATACTATATATTGTTCACAGTGTATTCTCTAGGTCTGATTGCCTTTACGTTGCAGTTCTCTGTCAAACTATACTTCATTATTCAAAAAAAGGGATAACATCTTGCACTGGAGCTTTGGCTTTAGAGAGTGGTACAGAAGAATAAGAGCACAAGCATATGTAATTTTTAATGTGAAGGGAGAGAAATTCTTTTGTATCTGTAATTACATTTGGTAGTTTACAGACTGTTTAGCTGGATTAAGAAATTATTTACTGAAATGTTGTAAGTATTTGATTTAAATAGGCAATCTTAAAAGCTGTTAATTCTCCTTTCAGGAAATCACAATGGTTTATTATAAGTCAACATACCAAATGCTCTAAATGATAAAAAACCTGCTAGCTCTACAAGCTATCAGTCAAAAACTGAGTAAGAGATAGCAGCAGATATGCAGCAGAAACTGCAATGATTTATGCCAGTGCTGTTATAAACACATCACAGTACTGGTTTGTTCTGAAGAACCCTCATACCTTGTGTACTTATATTTATCACAGGTCTGTGCAGCCACAGAAACAATGTTTTTATTGAACTATAATGCATTTGACTTGGAATACATTTAGCACAGATGACAGATATCAACCACTAATTTTTACTTAACATCATCATCTATTATATGAAGACTAAATGACAGCACACAAGGAAACAAGCCACACATGGTTGCATGTTTTTTGACTGGAAACCATAATTTTCATTACCCTCTATAATCTCATACTTGAGCATTGGTAGTGAGCTTAGATTTCAGAACATTTGTAAAATTTTGACTGCAATTTGTCATCCACTCTGAAAAAAAGATCTATTAACTTGAAATGTAAGAGGGGAAAAACAATTTAAATATTGATTCATTGTTTAAATATTGGGATAGCTGAACTGCTGGTAAAATCATTAGCTGCAGAACTTGGCTTCACTCCATTTTACTGGTGAATATTCACCATGGAAAATAGTTCAGTCAATTCAGTAGTGATTAAGAAAGAAAACTTTAAATACCATGAGCACATTGTTACGTATAAAATAGACACTGCCTGAAGATTTACTGAGGATCCCACTCCATGAATATATAAGGCACAATTTCTCAGGTGTCCTCAGAAACTGTTATTTGTGCTTTGTGTTCTGGGAAACATAAGAATGTCATAATTAAATAATTATAAAAAGCATCCAATTATATTAATTAGATCTGTCCTCCAATTACTTGTCCAAGACCATCTTTGAATTCATTCACAGATTTTGCATCTGAAGTGTTATTCTGCGAGAACTGAGAGATGGACTGAATGAATTATCTGACATTGAACTATGAAGTCTATTGATTATGGCTTTCAGTTAAGCTTTACACAAAAAAGAGTGATTGAATTTGGTATGAGTAGTGTCAAAATAATAGAAGTGAATGTGTGCAAGAAAGACATGGACCTGCTAGAGCAGGTCCACAGGAGGGCCACGAAGATGATCAGAGGGATGAGGGCTTCTCTTGTGAAGACAGGCTAAAAGGATTGGGCTTGTTCATCCTGGAGAAGACAAGACTCCAGGAATACTTTACTACACACTTTCAACACTTAAAAATGGCTTACAAGAAAGGTGGAGTGAGACTTTTTACCAAGGCCTACAGTGACAGGGCAAGGAGTAATGTTTTTTAAACTAAAAGAGGGTAGGTTTAAATTTGACATAAGGAAGAATATTTTTATGATGAGTGTCGTACTTTGCTGGAACAGGTTTCCCCAAGAAGTTGTGGATGATCCATCACTGAAAGTGGAAATATAATAGTTTGCACTGAATTTCAAATACTGATTGTAAAAATTCATACAACTTGTAAAAAAACAGATGTGGATTTTTTCATGAACAATGTGATATTTTAAATAGAAACTTTGTTTTTAACACTGATTTTGTTAATTTGTGTGACTTTTGTATGCTCTTAATGAACAAATGTATATCTAAATATTAATAGGATATAGGTAAATGTCATGGGTTTAGCGCCTAAACCACGACAGTAAATTAATTTAAATTTTATTCATATTTTCCGTGTCCTGTAAACTTTTTTCCATTATTCTTTGTTTTCCCAGATCTTTCTTGGAAAAGAGATTTTAAACTTCTGATTCATATGAACTCCTTCATTAAATGGAGAAATAATATCATTAGCTTACATAACTAAACATGTCTAGTTCATGTTTCGGATCATGCGCATATAGCAACACTGTTGAATACGACAAGCCTAGATAAAACCTAAACCAGCCACCACCTTAATTAAGATACCTGAATAAATTTTTGGCTAAGAGAATCACAACCTTTACTTTTCTGTAAAATGATGGAGAGTAGGCAATGGTTTTCATATTTAGGTACTCATCAAAATGTGGTAGACACATAAAAGAATCTATTTTACAAGTAATATTATTCAAAAAGATGCTGTTTTCAAAATTTTTCTACAACTAGAAAGGCACAATGCCTCATTTTAATTTCAAATTTACTATGCCTTGTGCAAACAAACAGTAAAAGGGAGAAGGAAAAATTAAAGAGGTCCGATTAATGGAGTAATGTGGAGGGAAAGGTTGACTTAAGGGAAAGGATAGGAGCATATTCTGTAAAGAAAAGGGCATTTTCAGCAATTGATGGGTGAAGAGAAGTGGAACTTAGAAAAAATATTTCACCTTCACAGAAACACAGAATCACAGAATTGCAGACTGGCTGAGGCTAGAAGGATCCACCAGGGGTGGTCTAGACCAACCTCCTCCTTCTCCAGCAGGGTCACCTAGAGCACATTACTCCGGATTGCGCTCAGATGGTTCTCAAATATCTCCAGGAAAAGAGACTCCACAGCCTCTCCAGGCAACCTATTCCAATGCTCAGACAATGCTCCCTCGTAACAGCAGTGTCAAGCAATAGCAATAAAGCTTGCTTACATCTTGGTACTTATTAGCAATTAGTGCAAATGCAAACATATGTAGGCTCCCAATGATTTTACTGAGATTTGGACTTGTATTAATATAATCTGGAAATTGATGATCTATTACTCACTGGATACAGCAAACTATTTCATCAGTTCTACTGCTTTTTAAGACTGATAATAAAAGCATAAGACATAGACACCATGGCTGATTTCTTTTTTTACAGACACCTGAACAGAAATATGTGAAACATAAACTGAGAACTGCTGTAATAACACACACTCCCACCCATGAAACAGGAGAAGAAAAAGGCAGATTCTTTTCAAAGCTCACAGATCAGCTTGAAACCAAGATTATTTTGTCTCAAAGCAAAGGATGCGTAAGTGAAAGAAATCTAAAAATCAGTCTGGGCTTTCAAGTGAAATGAAATAATGAAGACTTGATGCTTTTTTCCAATTGATAGTGGTACTGACTTTCCAATAAGAAGCACGTAACAGAATACAACTTCTCACATCATTTTAAAATCACCCCCATGTTTAAACTAAAACACAGAGATTTGACAAGAGATGATCTCTTGCAATAATAAAACAAGTACAATTTAAGGATGTACTACTTATCCTATAATAAAAAAAAAAAAAATAACAAGGAAAAATAATGTGATGGAAAAAAGACTTAGAACTTTACCTTTGTGGCAGCATCAAAACAGACAAAGCCCATGCTAAAGTCAATGGTAAGTCCCATAAGATGACTCTCCAAAACACAGGCATATGTCTTGCACTGTAAAAGAAAAGTCAGAGAAGGTATTTACCACAGAACACACATCTTCGAATTCTTTCCAGACCAGTTTTTCTGTTTCTTTATTCTAATGTTTACATAGATCAAAATTATTATCAGAAATAAACTATTTGTGTATAAATAAAGTTATTGCTAATTTATTTCAAATCAAAGGATTTGATATCAGTGACTTAAGTTTTCTAAGTATTGTAAAAAGAGGTTTTGCTTCAATTAGGGGAAAAAAAAAAAAAAAAGAGTCAGAATAGCCTCTATGGTTTATCAATGACAACAGGTAAAGGGAATTTTCATTGGTTTTGAACTCTCTTATTTGTCTTGGTACCCAGTAACTTCCTCTAACATTAATATATGCCTTTCAGCTTTTTAAGAAGAAATAAATGCATTTGCAAAATATCTCTTCGGTATGCTCTTTCTTTTGTTTTTGTGTTCTGCTAAATATCACGAAAAAAGGCAGTATTTCATACAATGTATCAACTGATGTAATAATATGAAATACCTTTTCTGCTTCAGCTAGTGGACCAATATATGTCAAAGGTTCCTCTGAAAAAATGAAATCCTGAAAGAATTTATCAGTCTGCTATGCATCTATTTTGTTCCGTAACATCCATAACACTTCAAAACATGCTATGAGACATCTATTAGTGTAATTTCCAGGATGACTATTGCTGTGCTGACAGGTATAAAATGACAAACTTTTATTTTTTCACCACAAAATATGTAAACAGTAAAAAAAAAAATAAAATCTGATGTAAATTTTTAAAAAAAGCTATTCTTGTTTTATAGAAATTTCACCCTCCAGATTAAATTAAATGTAATTACATTCTTCAAATGCTGCTGTGGACAGTAAACACACTTCCATGATATATAATGTGTCAAAGAACAAAAATATAAATTATAGACATGAGGACAATGTAAGTTATTAAAATATCAGTGTTACAAAAGTATGCATTCCTATTTTTGCCATTTTGATTAGTAAGGATAAATCACGTGCCTTTACTCTTTAGGTGGCTCTTTGAATTCTAAATGGCCTTTCCCAGAACAGAAGAAGCTGAAAGGTTTATTAATAGCTTCTAGGGGTCGAAACAGACATTGTAATGAAGGAAAATGTAGGAGTTTATAGATTCTCTGGTTATTTTAAATTCGATGTTCTTACACTTCAAGATATATTTCTTTTTGGAACTGAAATATTTGCACCAATTCCTTTCATTGATCAAAACAGGCCTCAACTACATTGATCAAAACAGGTCTCAACCATGCAAACAGCTGTTGGTTAATCTTCGTGCACACACCTTGGAGCTCTAGAAAACAGGTTTCAAACATAGTGGTATCCATCACTGAAGCTGAAGGACACTTTCTGCTGGTTAGCACTAGGTCAGAAGTGCAGCATTATAACCCAGTCTATTGGCAAAGCACGTCCATTTATAATTCAGAAGTGAAACCAATCCATGATGTGCCTTACAAGATGATTCTGCATTACTGCTGAGTAACCATAATCCTATGTTCCGGTGTGATCTGCCAAATGTGTTCAAAAGATATAACTGTTCATCAGTAAATGAAAGGTTTCCTGCTGCTGTTGTTGAGATCAAATGCAGCAACTGGCCTGTTCCTGTAGCTTCCAAAACTGAAAGAACTTCATGAACGTCACTACATGCATAAAATCTTAATTCATAAAGAAGCACTTAAGTCATGGTAACTATTAATAGATGAACCCTGCAAAATTTTAACAATGAAATTAATGATTCAGCTCTATGGTATTGCAGTCATACAGCATTTGTGTTTATATTAGCAGCAGCTATACAATTAAACTACTATGAATATGTAAACTGATTGTAAATCAGTGTTGTTAGAAAAGAATAGGACATTGCCTTTGGCAACACCCCATTAGTAGAAAAAAAGAGTATAAGAAATATATTTTCACAGTGACTTATTACTTAATGATTTCATGCATGCAAAAATCTTCAGGCTTTGCATACTGAGCAAAAAATACCACAGTTTTGTGGAATTATCCTGTGAACTTCATACAAGATGCAAACTGTTTTTAGTTGTAGATCTTGAAAATACCTAAACCAGATGTAAAGTCTTTACTGAGAAATAAAATTTGGCAAGGAGACAGCATATCAGATTTAAAATATGTATTACTATCTTAACTCATCTAACCTCCCACCTCTACACTACAGGTCAGCCTACAAAGTGCCCTGCAGCACCATGCTGAGCTTGCACAGCTACCTCTGCCTAAGCACAGCACCATGCATGGGCTAATTAGCCTCACTGAGAAGTAAAGATTTGTGAGAAACAGGACATATCAGTCTTGATTCAATGCTGCACTTAAAAGCAACCTGCTTCACAGACTGGAGAGTCTCTCTCTAAAAGGCAGTGCACAGTCTGTGGAGAAATTTCACCTAGTTTAGCTCAATGTGGTTACCAGTAGGAAGAAACTCCATTGTAATGTGCAGAACACCTGATTATTTATTGTTTACTTACATATAAGACCAGTCCATACCCTTTGATATGCACTGCATGATGTTCAAAATAATCCAGAGAAGCAAAAATGTGACAATAACAAAAGGATTTCTGGACAGCAAGGTTTTGATTTATTTGGGGAAGAATGTCCCTTCCTCTATGTATGTATTTTGCACACTTGCAAGATTCTGATCACAGGTCAGAGTAGGAATGTGAACTTTCAGACACTCGTTAGCTGTTGAGATTTTTCTCATCTTTTTTTCTTTAACTTGTCTTTCAATTCAGACATTTGCAGAAAGGAAAAATACAGAAATTCTTCCCAGGATACTTTAAAATTTCATATACGTTAAACACTGTAAATTATTAAAAGTGACTGTTAACAATATACACTGTAGATGTTTGCTTCGGTTGCTGATTTCTCACACAGAGCATGAAAACCTTATCAGAACTGAATCATTCCTATTCCCAAAGAAGCAGAAGATCTTTCAGCACTGATTTCTTGTTCTTGCACAGAACACAGAATCTTACATTGGGTTTATGAATAATTCAGAGGGTCAGGTGGGGAGCTGCAGGAAGCAACCCATAGTTTTTCCTTAGATTCTACTCCCTCAGTACACACTTTAAATTATGGAAAGAATCCTGTGTTTTACGCCTTGTGTGAAACTATCTCTGAAGCTGAGGGAAACCATGGGTCCAAGATTTAACCTAGGCTTTCAAACTCAGATTCAACTTCAATGGAGAGGAACACTGAAGTACTGTAATGCAAAGCAGCGTACACAATAACCCTTATATTGGGGAACAAACAACCACAATGCAAACAAGCAGGAAAATTCATGATGGAAGAGGTGAACATTTTGACATAAAGCAGCAAAAACACAAAGTAAACCTGACAATCATATATAGTTGTACATCATCATGCAAGGTAGAATAATCTCAGGTACTTCATACAACAGTGTTGTCAGACAGTAAGAAAAAAGGAATTGCATTCCAAATACTTTTATAACTACACCTTCTTATAACTTTGAATACATTTCAAAAAAAAACCTTTTTTTTTTTTTCCTTTGAAAAGGTAATTCTGACAAAGGATTAGGATCTCTTACTACTTTAAACTAAAGAGTGACTGTGAAAAATCACAATGGCAGCAGTACAATATCATATCACATATTACTGCTGAATATTTTCAGCTTGACTATCTCTCCATATTCTTTCTTTCTTAAAAACCAAAAAACCCCAACCAAACCAACACCTGCCTAATTTCTGTTTTACATAAAACACTGCAGAAACTACAAATTAGGCTTAAACAGAATTTATTACATATTTACAGTATTTTAAAAATACTTTAATTTGTGATATATTCTTTAGAATTACATCCAAATAGGGTCCTGATTAACCTCTTGTGGAGGTTAATGCCAATTTATACTCATTGACTAACTCTGTTATTATTTCTATGATTATGGAATAGTACACAACACATTTGAATAATTTTAAATGCCAGTTTTAAATTGCAGTTACATTTGCAAAATTACATGATTTAAGATTAAGAAAAACCTGCACACAGCTGGATCATCATTCATGTGAAATATGAATAGTCATATGAGTGCATATAACACGATTTTAGTAAAAATGCACAATTGATACTTTGATTTTGAACCCGTCACCTTTTTTTTCTCAAAGAGCAATGAAAGAACTTGTTGGAGACGAATTATACCACTCCTTAGTCAAACCAGATTTTATCTGAATCTGAAAATTGGTGGAAGAAAGCAGTTTCAGATTGTTGAAAGAAAAATTAAAAAGGCCAAGACCAGTTATATTAAATTTAATAGCCTATTTTTCTTCAAAACTGTGATATAGAGAGACAATAAAATAAAGAAAAAAGCTGAAATAGTATATGTGAGTTCCACAATAATAGTCTATCATGAGAAGCCTGTTTGACCACCTTCAAGAATTTGCTATGATCAATCAGTCTCCGGAAATCGTTACTTTGAGTTCATAACTGCTACTCTGAACATCGGCAGAGTGAAAAGAAAGGTGGAAAGGTTAAGAATAATCTGAGGTTAAGGTTATTACGGAAATTCTTTTTGGAAACATAGGAGCAATTTCGAATAAATGCAATCCTAAAACCCAAGAGAAAAATGTGAACTAGGAATGCTAAAGTACGAATCTATATTAGAGTAGAACAAATAAGAAATGGCTTCTAGGCTAAAAGTTATTCAAGAAAATTGTCGTATGTTCTTTTACTGATGGCACAGTAGTGCTTTGACAAACTGCTACAGTCAGTTATACAAGAAAGACAAAGCGCCTCAAATATTTAATAGCAGAGGACATAAAGTTTTTATGCAGAAAAACTACACATATTTTCAGCACAACAGAGTTGAAAAGGTATGATTAGCACCTGTAAAAGGCAGCAGAGTGCATAAATTTAAAGATAAAAGTTGAACCTGTTTCAATGTTCCACCAGCAAAAGTGTTATGTATTAAAACTGACATCAATGCAACTTTGCAAAATGGATAATCATTAGTGTATACTAATTCAGTCCATCTGCACGTGTTGGTTTATAGGTCAGAAAAAGGCCAACATAAAACTATTTGTCTAAATAAAAAAACTACCAATGCTTGCATTCCCAGGTGATACAGAAAATGCATGCATGGAAAATGAGCATTACCCAGTACCTGCACAGCTAATAAGCTAATACGACTTTTGTAGCTGTGTTGCCAACTAAAGCTATTCCAAGAACATGTATCTTTTATGATTAGAACATCAATACAACGATGAGCTAAATTCTAATTCTGGCGGGTATTTTTTCCTTCTATTTCAAATAAAAAATACCAAAACAAAACATGACTTTTTGGTTACAGGAAAAACAATGTTATCTTTAAACACTCTCATATGTAATTTCAGTATAAAAATTCACTAGTAATCTGTACATGAAAGTCATCTATGTCTGCTCTCTCATCTGCCAATTGAATAAACATATAAGAAATATAAGTTATGTGAAAAAAAGAATAATGTACCTGAGGTAAAATTTTGTTCTTGCTTGTATCCAGTCAGTACTCATCCAGTGTACTCTCATTCATGATGATTACAAGGACTATTTAATTCCTGCAATGTTCTCTTGCATTATCCAATAAGTAATAAAATAGCTAAACAGCTATTTATGTCCCTTATCTATAGATTGTTTTTCTTCTTCTGTGAACTTTAGTTAATAAATACATATCACCTAGTCATAATAACTCAATGATTGTATTTGAGGTGATCTCTTCTAAATGCTAGATTGCAAGCTTTCTAGGAACACAAAAAGGGTTTTTACGTAATTACGTACATGGAACAATTTGAGAGCTGCAGGAGGTCAGGAATTTCTTAAACTGCACCACCATTTCCTATAGACCTATATGTTAATGTAATGTATATGCTAATGGTAATTACCAAGACAATTTGCTCTCACCTGTATACGTTCAACTTCTAAAAAAGTTGCTGTTTGGAAGGCTTTTTCCCATAGCGTAAGGTCAGGCTCTAGTTCCACAGAAAAGTAAAGATCTTCTCCAGATTCAGACTGGACACTGAAGCAATGTTTCCGCCGGTCCAGTAAATCACTGTCCTGATGAAAACCTGAAGTTATATAATCTGGCATACATCAATTAATATTTTTAATTGAAAAAGATCTATGCCTGAAAACTAGCATTTTAAAATGGCATTTTTAATGATATAACACTGTAAAAACCTACTAAGAACTGAGGAACAGAAAATTAGGGGTTTGGTCTAAACATTGACATTTCAATAAACTTAAATATGACACCTATATTCAGAAATGTAAAGAACATGATAGAACAGCACCTCACATTTTTCAAGGGAGCTCTCTGATGCAGAGAACCAGGAAGTTAAACTGACCAAGAATGGAAATATTTAAGTAGGCAATAGTGGTAGGCAACCATTTTTCTCTTTCTTTTCATTCAGTAGACATGTGACAGACCTGTTCAATAAAGCCAGTACAGAAAGCATTCATAAATGTTCCTGTTTCAAAAGTGCTTCACAGTTTCTAGAAGAATCATCTATGGAGGCAATATACCCTCTCTCTGCAATCACGATAATGAAAAACAGCTGCTCAGATTTTAAAATGACCAGTCACTATGAAACAGTACCTTTCATTACTTCCATCAAGGCCTAAGCTTACTAGCTCTATAGCAATAAGCAACGGACCAAAAAAATCAGAATGCACATAGGCTGTTAGATCTTAAAAAAGGCATTTTAAAAAAATTAATATTCTTGCAGATTTTTTTTCCAAGTGTACAGAGGGCTCTGTAGTTTAAGCAGCTAGATGTAGCTAAAAAAATAGCCTATGTCCTATGATAAATACTTTTGTCCTTTTTTGACTTTCCAAGCCTGCCTTTCCTCTAAAACTAAAATGTCAATTCTGCTCACAGTGTTGACAGCATTCAAATAAAGAAGTCATAATGTCTCTGTTGTTGTTAAAGACACCTAAGCTCTAATGAATATTCAGCCTCAAAGCACATAGAGTAGTACCACTATGACAAATGTTTAATCTTGTGGTTTAATCTTGTGTAGCAACATAAAAATATAATCTAGTGTCTGACTACACAAACCCCATCAGCAGGAACTGGATGAGCAAAACTACTGACTGACCCTTACTCCTTCAGGGAAGAAAAGCTACTTTGTGCAGTGTAACAGCACTTCTTGTCTAACACGTCTTAAGCAGGGTCTTAAACTCATTACATCTCCAGAGCTACACCTGAATGAATGGGCTTGTTGGTCCATAACTGAATGGACTATTCAGTGTGAAGTCTGTGTGTAAGGTACATAGCTTTCCTAAGGAAAGTTTTATTTCTTCATGGCTACAACCTCAGAAGAAATTAAAAATATTTTTAACTCATCTTCATCTATTCCTGACAACAGTCGATAGAGAACAATTAATTATTACCAATGCAAACTCTTAAACCTTATTTAAAACAAGGCTACAGCACTACGTGGCATCACAGGAATCAACTGCCATTGAAGCAATTGAAGTAATATCCCATTTTTAAATGGGAGGAAGTTTAGTGCAGTGCTTGATTCCAGAATCCATATCTCTTTAACTGAGTGCAGTTAAGGTTTGATGTTTTTAAATTACATTGTTAGACTTTCCCATTCTTACAGGCTTTTTTTCCAATTGAGAAGAACATGCAGGGTATGAAAAAGGAATGAGTTCTTGTGTAGACTTTGAAAAATTAAATGTTAAAAGATTTAGTGAGATTGATCTCTGTTAAAATATACTTGAAAAATACAATAATCTCAGAAAAGTTTTTTTAAGTGATTAAATAAAAGCTTGTGCATTTTATCAACATCACTAGCTATAATTGCATTAGATTTTACTAAGCATTACATCAAACCTAGAGGATGAAAAGAGTGAGAAGTGATAAATGGGATATACAATATTAATCCTTGGTTTTGCTATTTATGATAAATGAGAACATTGTTTTAGAAAAGATCTAATCAATGCTAGGTAGCATTTCACCTCAGTGGTTTACATATATTTTTTTTTATAATATTTCACCTACTGCATCATACTGTGACACACACATAATGTACTCATTTATTATTAGAATTTACATTTCATAAAGTTCTTATTTGGAATGAAAAACAATTCATCAATCCCACAGAAATAATAGTTTTCCACAGAAAAATAATCTCTTTTAAGGTTCAGTCAAATATATTTAAATGTTGTACTTTAATTAAAAAAAAAAAAAAAGATGACATACACATAAGGTACTCCTTTCTTTCTTACTGGCATTTCTTTCTGCTTGCAAAAATAATTAGGTGTAAGGTTCCATTTAGTACTGCTTCTGCTCCTTTTATATTTCTTTAGTTTTTCATTTATTCTCAGGCTTTTAAAAAGTGAAATCTGTATTCCAAATTTTCTATTTGTACAGTGGATAACTACAGGAAACAATGCATAGGCAAAACTAAAAGATGGCTATCCAAATGTTTTTGTGAAAGTTGGAATTTAAAACAAGCATTTTCCTGAGGAATCCAACTGAGAATTTTCAAAAAGTCTCTGCAAATTTAAGATAAACTTGTCAGAAGTCTCAAAACCAGGTATAGATTAAGCAGGAATATTCATTAACCTTTAACATATGATTATTTCATCTAAAATATAAAATCTCAGTGTAACCTTTTAAGAATCTGAAGACCCTCTATTTTTTATAATCACTTACTAGCCAGTGATGAACATGAGCGAATTTCATGTTGATCTTTTAAGAAATTTTTCATACTTTAATGAATGGTATACCATTTACCCCTGATGTTCTCAATGTGAATTATTAAAGATTCTCTGAAGAGGAACAGTCACAAAACTTGTAGCATTATCCTAATTCCCTACTGGAAGTAGTCTTGCTGAAGGATGGTCTGCGAGGAAAGTCCTCAGCTTACACGCAGCTTCAGGGTAATCCAGCATCTCTGTTGACAGGATGGTATGACTCCTGCTTGCCTAATTAATAATGATGTCTATGTTAAGTGAGAGTAATAAATTTGTATAAGGACAAAGCATGGGTCATTAGGCAGATTGTTTCAAATTAAGGCAGAATGCTTTTTTATCACTAAGTAGTGACATTGCCTTCTCTTCTGCAGAAGTAGTCTTTTGAAAGCCTGCCCTCTCCAGCAGCACTACTGCTCCTATTTGATTGCTTGTGTCTTTTCATTTTAGGTACAATGAATGCATTCATATTTTGGCTATTATTTAAAAGCACTAAGATGCAACTTTTACTACAGCCAGTGAGAGCTAAGTTGTACTACAAGGTCTGTGTAATAGAAAACAAGGCTAAATCTACCAGTTTCATGACCATGGCATAACATTTACCCAGGATGTGCTCAAGAACTGTCTGGAAACTAGCTTACCTGTAAAGTTCTATGTAATATAAAGACTAATTTGGTGATGCAACTGTAAATATCAGTGACCCTGGAGAGCAGTTTTTGACATGAACAACAATTCATGTAAGATGTTCAAAATCATCCTAATCAGACTTGCATTCCTAAATAGACAACAGACCTTGACTTTTGAGCTAATTTTATTTCAGCTGTTAAAATTAGGTAAATATTCATGATTGTGATGTAAATTATAGCAAATTTTAATAATACATATATAAGAAAACAAAAAAAAAAAGCTGTTTTCTTTTTTTGACTAGACAGTCCTGCAAAAAGAAATCCATCTCATCATAACTGAAGCTCAAACCTAGCACTTAAATTCTCTGAAGATAAAAAGCATTCTCCTGTTAGTTCAAGACTCAAATAACTCCCAGGCACCTGTGAAAACTAATCACATCATGACTTTACACTTGCTGGCATCAGTGCCTTGATTATTTTACTGTTTGTGTATCCTTTCATTTACAAGATTCATCTACATAAATATCCTTCTACAATAAGCGCCCTTCTTTCTAAAGAATTCTAATGATCTAATTCTTTATCTGAAACTTTGAGAACACTTTTCCTTAGCATTGCCATTAGTTGCTATGGAGATGGTTCTAATAGCATTTACAGGCAGCAGGGAACAGATTCACTCCAAAGTGAAAAAAAGATACTGCTTCTCCAACACATCCTCATTAATCAAGTAATGAAGAAAAAAGGATCCAAGTAGGCATACACGTGTTTGTAAATATCTCATCTTATGTCGACACCTCTCAATTTTTATGTTAAAAAACCACACAAAAAAAAGTTGAAATTGCATGTGTGTGTACATATATATATAGATCTGTGCATTTGTATAAAAACAGAATGCCAACTAAACTAAAACTGTACAGAATATTTTTCAAAGTGTAAATTTTATGAAAATATGTTTTCTCAAGGGGAAAAAATAATTGCAACTACAGGATAAAAGGGTGAATTTCGGTTTCAATTAAATTTACACTAGAAAGATCTGTCTGACTGCTTGAGAGAAACAGAAATGTTCATTCCCTGTAACCTATGAGGTACAGGAGTAAACTTGAATTACTTTCCTATTCTGTCTGAATAGCAAAATTAATTTGCAATTCTGCCTGACTAAAAATTGATGCAGTATCAAAGAATTTCATCTGAATCAGAACAAGAGTCTGAATGCAAGTTTCTTCTGAGCTAGTGCCACAGTTGTACCTAGTTCTTAATGACCCCACTCAGAAATGTGTTTATTTTAATGCTAGAAGAGGAAAATTTTCATTATTTTCATAAAATAGACTAAACTTTTGGGAAAAGAAGTTAATACCTTCCAGAGAAGCACTGGTGGTAATTTTCGGCTAAAGGAGAAATCACAGACTAATTTAATTACAGAGATTAAAAAGTGGGTTCATCACCTGTCTGGACAGTGATTAAGGTTTTTCTGCCTTTCTAAACGCCGAGGCATTATTTGGTGCAAATTAAGTTTACTCACAGGAGTAAACATAATGCTAACAGACAGTTATGGTAAAGAGTGATTCTATCTTTTCATTCTGAGATCTTGCTTGCAACTTTCTCAGATTTGAATACTGGTAGCTGGGGATTTTGCTATGTTATATTCGTGCCTGAGAATATTCTTTATAATTTTCAGTATTTTTTTTTTTATTTTGACTATAAAGTTAAAGCAGCTGAATCACTTAAGTGAAATAAATTAGTAAAAGGAATGAAATAGTTTAGTTAACTTTAAAAAGAATTAAGCATCAAAAACAAGGAAACAAACTAAGAAGCAGAACTGCCCCTGAAACTGCTTTTTGGATGGGAGCAAACTATCCCTGCCATTGAAAAAAAAAAATACAAGTTAGCCCCACTGAAAAATTTACATGTTCTTGGCAAAATTTGGCTGATACCATTTTGAACTTTTTATGCTGAACATGCTCCATCCCCACTCTGTAAGAGAAGAATCCTTCCTAACTACATTTGGCAGCTGCTAGGGGACCTGATGAAATCCATCCACGGGTCCTGAAGGAGCTGGCAAATGAAGTTGCGAAGCCACTGTCCATCATATTTGAAAAATTCAAAATGTGAGGTTTTTTTCTTTCTTTTGAAATTAAAAAAAAAAAGCCCCTCTAAAGCTAAAGGTAAACAGAAAAAGCCTTGCTTAATAACTTCACGTTCCAAATATTGTTTTTCCTTCCTTTTCTGAATCAAATAAAAATTAACAATCCTTTAAACAGTTGCAGTTACCATATACCTGGCAACACTGCCTTTTTTTCTTCAGAAAAGACTCTTGCATGCTGCTATAGAGTTGCAGAAACATAAAACCTTCAATATAAAGAACACATTACATTTATTCAAATTAACACACTACAGATTAGAGATTGTATTACTATGTACATGCTGAAGAGAAATGAAATGACATTACATACCGAATCAGAGATAATATAAACGATCAAATCAGAGATGTGGTCATCTGTTGCTTATCTCCATGCAAGGTAGCTAAACACCAGCTTATGCTTATAAAGATCCAGAGATGGAAATTCAATTGCCTCTTCAGGAGCTCTGTTTTAGTACTGAATAACACTGGCACCGAAGAAGTTTTATTTATTGTGTAACTGAAGCCAACTTGATGATGGCCTTGATGCCAGTGGACAAGGAGATAATTTAGGACTTTTGCTATTTATAAAACAAATATAAATCTATTTAGAATGGGAGCAGATCCTCTTTGCTTTGAAAACAAATGTTCTTAAATTTAGAACAGGAGAGAAATCAAACTTCAGTTGCTTAGAACTGAAACACTCGACAGTTTAGCACTTTTCCCAAGAAGTGGCACATAGCTAAACACTGGTAGAAAATCTAATTTTACCTGGATGCAGCATCAACCTATTCAAAAAAGGGATTCATTACTTATGCCTCCTAAGCAGTTTTGAGTATGTGTGAAGTACTTTAGTGGAATCACATCAAGATGCAAGTCTCAGCCATTGAGCAAACTATATTAATAATAGACCTCAAAATATGTTCTATAACATTATATGTTTACGTGTCTGTTGGCATTAATTTTAAAATTTACCTGAATATATAAACATTTTCAGAAGTTTCCTATGCTTTATACATCATTCTTTTCCCATACTTCAACTTACTGGTAATGGACAACAAAATTACAGGAAATCAAACAGGAAAATTAACATTACTGCATTTGGGAATTTTACACACACTAATAGCTAAAGAAGGAAGGAAACGTAAATCTCCTGAGACACCAAGTTGGTCTTGATTAATGTGGTAAGAAAATTGTAGCTGACTGATGCAAATAATACTAGCTATAAACATCAATGATTCACCATCCTGACATATTACTGGCATAGACTTCCTTTCAGTTACCCTCACATTTAATTTCAGAACTGATCTAATACCTGAATATGTTTCCTGGTTTTTGCTGAATGAAGTGTGCTCTTTATTGTAAATCTCCAAATATTTTCCATGACACACGAAAGATAGAGGACAGGTGACTGAACAAGAGAAAGCATTTTCTCACAATTAAAAGGACATGCTTGGATGAAGCTAAAAGAACTTTGTAACTCAAGTAAACAAAGCAAAGTTGCTTGCAAACAAGTGCAATCTTTTATATTATTCTTCATAATTTACCTAAAAAACCTAACAAATGTTTTTCTACTCCCCCCAGAAAAAATGCTTAAATATTTATTTACCAATTTATCAAAGACACATCTTGATAAATTACACACTTATGCATACATCCAGATGCACACACACTCAAAATACATGCATTAAAACTGCATATCAAAAATATAAGAGGCACCAAGAAGACATATGCTGGACAAGGCCATCTGCCCATTTCTGAAGCTGGTGATTTAAGTAACTGATTTTTTTGGAGTATTGAAGATTTGAACAATCTTAACATTGGAATTAGTTGGCTCTTAATGAGGCTTTCCCCCTCAAAACAGAGGATAGATTGAAACAAGCTTCTTTGAGAATAAATTAAAAATATTTATTTATAGTAAATTCTACCACTAATTCTGTTGATAAGACTCATAGATGCATTTTAATGTCAGAAGTGGTACTGTTATAGTATGTTGCCTGAAAAATTGCTTAACATGGAACAAAAATTTCATCCACGTGCTAGTGCCACTGTCCCACTATCATCAATTTGAATAAAACTGGTGGTAAAAAAAGCAAGTGGTTTAAAAGCTATCGACATCTCTTACCAGTACCTTCCACTGATTAATCATCAGAGCTTGTACAATATCTAACTTCTTCCTGATTTGAACTTGTCTGACTGATTTTTACTTACTCTTTCTTTCTCCCAGTTTCCTTTTTAAGTTAAAGAATTCTTCAGTATCTTGTATTTTCTCTCTGCTAAGGTACTTCCACCCCATAATCAACACACCTATTGAATTTTTAATGAATTACTTGGAATGCTTATCAATTTACGCATTTATCGCCCCCAGGCCTTATGTTATTTGCATCTCCATAAATGTCCTTTTACATCAAACATAGTCCACTGCTGTTTGAGATTACTTCACAATGAATAATTTAATTCTATATAATTAAAATGTGTTTTTGTAGTCAGCCTCCTTTACCTACTTTTCATGTCAAAAATATTATTCCAACACAAAAATCTTGACAATGAAGTGCTTTATACTTACAAATATATATTTGTACACTGTGCTATTTTAAAAATTTTTCTTCAGAACCTTTCTTTATAAGCCACTTTTTTTTGGTTATGTATGAAAGTGGGTGTCAGGGCCTGGGTGGTTTTTATTTGTTTTAACTATCTAAAATAGTAAATATTGAATTTGTGGTAACTAATATCTGCAAGCAGGTATTTCTATCTTCCTGGATTTATCTCTGCCCAATGACATGCGATTTTCGCTCTTGGAGCAGAAACACGAAATAATTTTATCTTCTCAATTCTCCTGACAAAAATGACATGAACTCTGTCTCTGCCATGGAAGAGCAGGAAGTGCAGAAGAGGGAACACTCTGTGGTAGAAGAGCCAAGATTTCTTTTCTTCATTTTTTCATAAGGTTTCCTGAACTATCATGCTATCTATCAATCTCTGAGAACACAATTGCCTCAAACTCTGTTTGCCTGCCCTTTTGCCATTCCACTCTAAGGAAAACAGATTTACAGTGAAAGTGCCATCTGAGGTACTATAGAAGGGAAGAAGTTTGAAGATGACCACAAGGCAGCAGTGTAACTTTTTCTAAGTAGCCTCTGCTGCAGTAGTATCCATAGGGCTTATGTCTGGAAACACACTTTAAAAATTCAGACATTTATGATGCTGGAATAAAAGCTGAACACAACCTTGAGTCTCCACAGTGGTTCATTATAATAATAGTAATGGGATGCTATTTTTCTTGGGTTTACTTGCTTTTATATTTATTGAAATCAAGGTTAAGTCCTATAGTACCTGCTGTAAAAAACTTGAATAGGGAGAAGATTAATACTCCAATATCAGAAGCTGTAATATGATTGCAATTGTTTTTCTACTTAATTTTTTATTATTTACAGAACTTAGGCAGCTACAGAACCTGTCTGAAACACTTCAACACTTTATAAGCTTGACCATGTTTACAGAAATAAAGGAATAATAGTATACGAATAATGTGACAAAGAAATTCAGAAATTCTATTCCTCTACTACTTAAACAGGAATTGCCTCTCTGCTAGGACGTCATCTTTTAACACAGAGAGAGAATGAAGGGTCTACACCTCTTCCCAGACATATTGGAGTGATGGATGACAAGAAAAAAAACATCTTTGTACCCCTTTATGTGCTTCCACACAACAGTGCTAGGATGGCATTTGTTCAAGTTTTACTGCTTTGTGGAATTATTCCTTGGCTGCAACTTACTTTTGCTACACAGCTTAAAAGAGAAAAAAATCCCTGCAGTGGTATACAAGAACAGGAGATAAAGGAGGGGGCGAAAAGAAAAGTAGGTGAAAATGAGTGAGTGAAAATGAGTGAATGAGAAGAGTATCAATAAAGGAAGATGGCAGAAGAAATTAAAAGAAGCACCTTTAAATTACAGAAAACTACATGGCAGTGAGTCACAAGGAACAGTTGTCCTGGCTCTAACAGGCTTACTCCTCAGAGAAGAGGTAGCTTGGTGCTTACAGAGGTTATCAGAAAAGCAGCAACAACAAAAAAATGAATATCACAAGTGAGATTTTTCATCTCTCTCAGAGTCTGACTGTGCTCTTAGAGCGCTGTCCATATTACACCCTCAGTGAAATGTCTTCAATGTTTTCCTGTTTATTCTCTCCCTACATGACCACTACTAAAGAGTCAATGTTTGCACACACTTAGAAGTTAAAGGACAACACAGCACTGGGACGTGTTGCATTTAGAGTGTTCTCCTTGACGAAGATTCCAGACCTCACAGTCACAGCAGTAAAAGAAATCCTTTCATTTTTCTGTTCCAGAGTGGTAGCAGTGAGGTTTTCTGTTTTTTTTTTTTTTTTTTTTTTTTTCAGACTATAAATTTGGTTTCTTATTTCTGATGTCTCTGATCTAAAAAGTTTCTGAATGTTATTGAGCTGTTCCATCTGTAGTCTGCTTCCCTAAGGAAAGTACAGTACATCTGCGTGACCTACAAAACCTAGGAATGTACAATATATGTCAGGATAAGTCCTTCCCAATGGGAAATACTTCTTTAAAATCTGATTTTTCATACATTCTTTTTTCTCTGCCTAGATGAGACTCCCCAAAAGACCAAATTACCTTTACATAATTTTGACCTCCAAAACCCAAACCTGACCTACACAAGAAAGAACTTCAGATGAATGGAAAGAGACTTTGTTTTAATTTCTTTTTAATTTCCTTTTCTTCTCCTCAAGTTTTAGATTAAGAAATGCTGAGCATCTGGAAAACTGGTTTTCACTTAAGAGAGAGAAAAAACTATATATCTAATTCTAAATGTATTCATAATTAAAAATTAAATATAATGTACATTAATGACCCTATTCAATTTGCTACTCATAGCTTTTACTTTCTAAATGTATTTTATTATCTCTTCCCATTTATTACAGCTAAGGCTGAAGAAAATGGAAAAATTAAAGAAAAGAAAGGCTGAAGAAAATGCAAAAAATATAAAAACTTTCATAATGGTATTGCATACTCTAAAAACAGCTCTCAGTCTTAGAGAAATCCTACATTGCAGCCACTGTTAGTTGGATCAACATATTTAAAAGCAATGAAATTGATCCTTACTTCTTTAGCTTCTCACTTAGAAAATGAAAAAGTATACTGGTTAAATGTGACATTAAACTAAAGCTATAAAACCCATACAGCATTGTAGAGAAATAAAATAGTTTCCTAGTCAAAATCAGTTTATTTCGAATTTTGCCGTGCCTTCACATCTGTCTCTGCATGTACTGACACCAGACTTCTGATACTGACTTCAAAGGGAAAAAACAGATCTCTTTCTGTAAGGTAGTCAGATGCAGTTTCCAGTTGCAGTGTTATACTTTGGATTCTCAGCTGGTCTGACAAAGTGATAATTTACTTTATACTTTCACAACATACCTTGAGAATTTTGCACATTATCTCATAAACTGAAAATGTTTTCTCAGCTCGTGTCCAATCCCAGGTTGTGACCTTGGAAAAAACACAACAAACAAAAAAACAAAAAAGGAAAGTAAAGTATTTTTGCTTACTTTAAGAATTATTTTCATATACATAAAAACCTATCCCTAAACCATTTACATCCAGTATAATGTGCACAGAAAGTTCAAGCATTGCCTCAGGGCAGTAACTACTGGGGACCAGATTTTTCCATCCAGGCAGCACTTAGGAGTTGTCCTGTCTGCCTCTTTGTGCTCCAGTCTCTCCAGTGCCTTTGCATGCAGGCTGCTCTATGCTGATTGATGAAGCTCCCCATGGGAAATGGTGTGGCTTGCACTGAGAACCTGGGAAGATGCAGAGCTTGAATTCTTCTCATAGTCTTGACTAGAAGCCAGCATATTTTTACCAATTACCTCCTCGTAAGTGCATGCAACAGTTTGATTTGTCACCTACATTTTTTGCAAATCCGTAAACCAAAGTTTCCAGCCTTGAAATGTCCAATACACTTACCCCACATGCTTTGAAATATAGGGAGAAAAATGAATAAGAAACAGCAGAGGCAATTTTTTAAAATTGTGACCTAAAATTTAACAAACTAAGATTTGAGGAATAGTCAATTTCTCCTTTGTCATGCAATTTGACAATTGGTTTTATCAGTACTAATTTTAAGTAAATATTTTACACAAAAAAATTGCATAAAGAGTTCAATATCAAGAGTAAAGGTTAAGATTTAAATAAGACAGAGAGGGATGGATGAATATATTCAGTAGAGTCAAGCTGATACCACAGCAATCTATAAATAACTTTCCAAGGAAACTGTGAGAATGAAAGGGGAGAATTATTCACAATCTCAAAAGACACAAGATCACACAAAACAGAATGTAAATTGAGGCTACATATGACAGAAATAAAATATTAATAGAAGTTTTGAATAGCAGCCCAGCTCCAAAGACGATTATATCAACTGTTAATACTAACTGTTAAGCAGGATGAAGAGGCTGATGAACTTAGAAGTTTATTTGGTTTTCAAGATCCAAAAATATAAAGTTCTTTGAAAAAGATGTATGAGACAAACTTATCTTTTATTTAAATAGAAAACAATAGACTAATTAAGAGTTTACGAAGCAGTTAGGAGATATGATGAATAACATAAAATGCTTTTGTCAAGGAAGGGAGGAAGGAAAGGATGGATGGAAGGAAGGAAGGAAGGAGAGAAGGAAGGAAGGAAGGTTAGGAAAGGAAGGAAGAAAAGGAAGGAAAGGATGGAAGGAATGGAAGGGAAGGGAAGGATGGAAAGAAGGAAAGAGGAAGGAAGAGATAAAGGAAGGAAGGGAGGATGGGAGGGAGGAAGGGAGGAAGAGAGAAGGGGAGGAAGGGAGAAATGAGGAGAGGAGTCTTGTTACAGCTCCACTGAGCCCAAAACACCAGCCACACAAGTTGAAGTCGTATTACTCCATCAGGAAAAGTCGTTCCTACTGCTTCTCAAGCAAAAAATCATTTAGAGCTGTGTTCAAAAGCTTACAGTAGGTTCCAGACTTTGGGAGAAAATATCAGAGTTCTCCCTTCTCCACATGTTTTCTACTTTTGTTTGTACTTATAAAGGGACTTCTTTTCAAGCAAAAAAAAACAAAATCCTTTTTCTATATAAAGGCATATGTAGAGTGAAAGCAACTGTAGAATTAAGAAACCTATGAAAATTTCTTGCCCTGTTCAATTTTAATATGTTAACTTAAAAGCTTGAGTAGCAAAAGGTGTTGGCAGCTCTTTGTCAATTAAAGTTCATTCTCTGTGAGATTTCCAACTATGAAGCGTAGGAAAGTGAAACCCACCAGACTTGATTCAATTAGTAAATCTAAAGGAGAAAAAGTACCAGGAAATAACAGAAAAAGGAAGTAAAAAAAAAAAAAAAAAAAAAAAAACGCTTTGTCTAAAGCTTTCAAAATGCAAATAAAATATATTAGAATTGCTCATTTGCCTGAGCATGAAAAGCAGAAGTACTAATGATCAAACAGATAAAAAAAATATGGGTCAGGAAAAGGATGATGATACACACTGTTTAACATGTGCCTCCCTAATGTGTTAGACTTTGGCAGAGACGAGGGAAACACTAATTTTATTTTCTGGTCAAAAAGTTGGAAGCACTTCTGTGTTCAGAAAACAACTTAATCCAAGGATTTTACACTGCAAATATACTTAGAAGTTTTTTCTTTTTATAGCTACATTTTATGTATCTCACAAAAAAAAGCTCTGAAACTGCAGCATCATAAGAACTGTGCTCTTAATCTTTTGTAATCCCTGGAAGAGATGAATATATATACCTGCACAATAATAAACATAACTGCATGTGCTCAAGTGTGCATACAAAAACCAGGATTTTATAAGTCCTTTTAAAAGGCCTACTGCAGTCTGATAAAAAGATAATCTTGCTGGGCATGTAAGTATGCAATTATTATATACATTAGATGTTTTAAGGTAGGTCAACAGGAACTCTTCCTCTTTTTGTCCTTTAAAAAGCATGCTTGTCATTTTGCTTCTCTCCTCCTCCATGCAGAGAATATATTTTTCTCTATGCTTGAACTGTCTATTTTGAAATAAGAACTATAAAGACTTGAAGGATCTATATGAAGACTTGAAGACCTGTAAAGACTTCAAGGATCAGTGTCCTGTCTCATATAACAGCCGCTTGCCAGAATTGTCCTAACTCACAACACCATGGTTCACAGCCCTAATATGAACATGTCCCTCCAAAATCCTTTAATTGTGACTCATTATCCATTTACCCAATAGCACCATATTATTCCTGGAAACTTCTGATTGAATCCTCAGTAAAGAGGCTTGTAGTTCCTTGTAGTTGCCTACAAATGAATCTTTCTCTTTAGTATGGAACCAAAGGTCTCAGCATC
Source organism: Psilopsiagon aymara (assembly GCA_024733675.1). Classification (NCBI taxonomy): domain Eukaryota; kingdom Metazoa; phylum Chordata; class Aves; order Psittaciformes; family Psittacidae; genus Psilopsiagon; species Psilopsiagon aymara. The sequence goes on along the minus strand of JANRGW010008827.1, from coordinate 8,819 downwards.
GTTTCTGTTTCTATCTAGTGTTTAGATCAAAGGTGGCTTTATTTGAAATGGGCAGCAAATACTCAAGTAGGTCTGCCAAAGCCAGGAGAGTTGCTCTTGAATTAAGGTGCTTGGCAGCATAACCTGGCATTTTAATCCAATCCTGAATAATAGCCACCAACAAAAACTAACCCCCCATTACTAGCCACTGGAAAGCCAAACTCCAATGAACCACTAGTGAATTAGTGTACCAACACTGAACACATGAAGTTTTCAGTTCATAATTCCATCTCTCTTGTCTTTCACATGTTTTCTTAAACACTGTGCTAAACAAACATGAATAGTGACTGATGAATGATGCAAAGACTTGTAAACTGTCTTTGAACTACCACAGGAACAGGTTGCCTAGAAAGGTACTAGATACCCTATCCCGGGAGACAGTCAATGTCAGGTTCAATGTGGCTCTGGGCAACCTGCTCTACTTGAAGATGTCCCTTCTCATTGCAATAGAGGTTGGACTAGATGAGTTTCAAAGGTCCTTTCCAAGCCAAACTATGCTATGTTTCTATGATTCAGGCAGGAAGGGGGTACAGCCTGGATCTGGCAATGCAGGGTTTAGCTGCAGTCAGAAAGGTCACCCAATAAACAAAATGAATCCACATGACTCCCTGTTGCTGGTATGGTACTGCCATTGGCTTCTTCCCTACGTGCTTACAAGTTAGCTAGAGGGTTCCTCTGTTTACTGTGGTTTAGATGTACCATAAAGAGTGAAAGTAAATGCTGAGTATAAGACAAAATATAAGCTAAGAATTTGCCCAGTGTTGCTAGTCAGATTCCAATTAATACATTTAACCTAAACAATTTCAATTGCTTTGCTACCTTCTTTTTTGGTACTTCTAAGTAGCATAAACGTAACATTCCAAATGAAATCTAAATATAGAGATATTGCCATTTCCACAAAATGCAAAAAACTTTGATATTTCCCCAAATCTCAGAAGTGTGGCTAGAATGACAGTTCAATTTAAATCTAACCATCTCACTTCAGGACTGTTCTGTTTGCCAAAGGAAAATGAAAAGCCCCCTTTTAGCACAAGTAGACATTTGTTGTATTTTTCAAGTGCTTAGGTAAGTGGAGGAAAAGAAATTCTTGTTAGATGCCCAACCATCCGATAAACAACTGTTTATTATCACTTCTATACCATATACCCTGGAACTTTTCAGCGCTGAAAGTTATCTTGTTAGCTCAATGAGTGGTTTTCATTGTGAAAGCCTTGCACATATCACATGAAATCATTTTACTTTATAAAATTTATTCCCACTAAGCATGAGAAATATACTTACTGGAGGTGCTATAAATTTATATAGGGAAGATCCCCTCAGTGCTAGAAACTTTGGTGTGTACATTCGATCCTGAAGGGAGTCTTGTTCCCGTTCTTCTGTCCAGCCCATGTAGACTATCTGACAGAAAAATCAATAGTGTTGACAAATGTCTCAGATATTTTCTACAAATTAATTGCAAATATTCCATGAAAGTAAGCTGATGTCTGTTGAATTTTACACAGCTACTAACCTAGAACCACTGACACAATATGGTGTACTGGCAGTTTGCTTACAATCGTTTACTTGCATAAAGGATGGCTGCTATGACAATCCAAAAACATCAGAACAAATATTTATTGTACTAGCAACAATAAAAAAGCTAAACCACATACTCAGTGGATGCTAAATGTCTATTATGTCGTTAAAAGCTCCCTGAAGTAATTCTACATATTTGCTGCCAGATTATGTCAGAGGAATTTAATGCAAGTGAAGTGCAAGGAACCACTAGGCAGGAATACAAAATTAAGCAACTGTTGTTACATTGCAATGTAGACACAGTTTCCACATATAAATTCACTATTATGCATTAAACAATATGACCTGACAAATTTTATCTCAAAAAAAATGACAAGCTTAATTTTTTCCCTTCTGAAAAATCCCTATGTAAGCATTTTGAACATTCTTGCTGAGGAATTGCAAATTAACAGATTGTTTTCAAACACTGTTTTGAACAGACTTCATCTACAACTAAGAAATAACCAGAATGCTGTTGACTTCTGCCACTATTTGAATATCATCTGACAGAGATATATGAATTAGAACTTACTCAAACCCATTTAATGATCTAATTCCCTACCTATCCATCTATTAAGCTGGAGTAATTTAAAATCAGATCCTCACAGGGAAACAGCATGAGTCACCACTAAGCCAAATTCTGGAGAACATCTGAACAGGGAGTAGACACTTAGTGCAACTTCTGATTTATAATCATGCCATTAGAAAGAAAATAAAATTTCCGGTATGCAATGATACACTAGTTATGGAAAATAGATCAACCATATTTCATGCAGTGTTGGTAATGGAATAAGTTTATTTTTAAATCTCTTTGTGAAATTGATGTCTAAATTAACTGGACATAGGGCATTCTCTGTCTCTAAAAGTCAATAATGAACATATAAGGAAAAAAATTTTGGAAAAAAATAACTACAACCTATTAACAGTCAATGAGTTAGTAAATTGGTATAATGGTATAAGGGTTCCTAAATGATATAAATGTACTTAAAAAGAATGTTTGTACCGCAAGTTTTAGCCTTTGAGATTTTGAATGCTGCATACTTTTTAAAAAGTGCTTTACACAAGTTTATTTCATTACTGTTAAGAAAAGGATTTTCATCAACAGGTCTTCATGGAAGAATGTTTTTGTTTGTTTGTTTTGTTTGGTTTGGTTTTTTTTTTTTTTTATATTTCTTTTTCTGTTAGATCTATTGTAACACATTGTACCAATTGTAACAATTAATGGCTTTCTCAAATCCCCATGTACGAAGTACAACACTCCATCAAAGTTTATGAGATATTTTATGGTCTATAAACAGAGACAGGGAGAAGGCTCATTCATCTAACACACAGAAACCTCTATGTTTAATTATTTTGTCAAAAGCAAACACTAATATCTTAATATAGTCTCAGGTCTAATTAATAACAAGTGTTTAAATATCTGCTTGTTTGGTGATTAAACAAGTGTATAAAAGTCAGAAAGAAGACAGATCTATACCATACTCAAGAATCAAGCAGAGTACTCAACAGTATATTGTAATGCAACAACTAAAAAGCCACTTTCTTTGAATCTCATTCATTCCTGAATGAAGAGATAGTCAGAAAAAAAAAAAAACACAACAAAACCCCCCCAAAAAACCCCAAACCAACTGACTGATACAGTAAGAGAAGTTTTAAATTATTTCAATTTAACATTTATTCCCTTGTTTCTGTGGTTTCATATGTAATTCAATATAGGACAAGTATGTATGTTCATCACTCTGACTTGGCAGGAATCTGTAGAGCTTCATGACTGAAAGGGGCTACGTAGAAGAGTAAACTGAGTATAAAACAAATGTACAAAAATTTGGCATATTTCCCTTCCTGTAACTGAAAGAGAATGAATGATCTCTACCTTCTAGGAATTGAGACATTTATGTTTTTAAGTTAATTAAACTGAATTGATTTGGTTCCATCTTGATCTGTTTCATTAAAATCAGACACACAGTAAGATATCATCTTGCCTGATATTATTTAGTATCACTGTAGCCCTATATGCAATCTGTTTTCAGCTAGTGTTTTTCACATTTCTCCTATGACTCCTGCAAGTCACTCATGCTGTACAGATGCATTGATATTTCAAATTTGATTGCCTTAATATTAAAGTAGCCATGAAATTTAAGGCAATTGCTCCTTTAGATATTTCTCCCTTGTCTCTGTAGGTCATGAGTAGAAATTAGATTGATTTTTCAGACAACCTGCTGTACCAAGACTTTATTAACAAAAAAAAAAAAAAAAATTCTTCTTCAGAATAAATACCAACTACTAAACATATAGAAGAACTGTTAGGCAAAGGTTGTATGATTCTAATTAGGAACACTTACAAAGTTGAGTACATGCACATATTCACATGTGTGGATTAAAATAGATTCTGGAAAACAAGGTAAAACTGAACAAATACTTGATAAGTGTTTTACTTATGTGTTCTAAAGTGGTCTCAGTTTATCTAAACACACATGTGAAATTATAAAAAAAATACTATTTTTACATAATGAAGCTCCAAAACTCCTCAAAAGCTCTCAGTTAAGAGTTAAAACAGATGCCACATTCTTGAGGCATTTAAGTTACTGGCAAATATTTTGACTTCCAAAAAAGCTTTGACTAACAACATCAAGAAAATTATTTCTTTGGAAAGTAGTCTTAACTTTCCAAAGTTCATGCATAAATATGTATTGAAATAGTGGATGAAGATGAAATTTCACAAGTTTCCAAGACACGTGAATTTTGGAACATATTTTAATAACGTACATGTGAACTTGGCCCAGAATATGAAGTGTCACGACAGTCTATCTGAAATGTTTAAAACTACATATACATGATAAATGAAAATAAATGTGAATCACAACTCGAGAGTGCATAGCATGCCCTTTTGTAAGTTTAAAAAACAGTTTAGGTTTTTAATCTTAAGAAAGTTTATGTGAGTCCCTATAAACTGCTGACCATTATCAACAAAGGTGGCAGAGGTGGAGAAAACAGATTTTACTTGTGATAGCATTCCACTTAAAAGATACTTTTTGCAGTGCTGGTTTCTAACTTACCTGAAACAGCAAAATCAAATGGTGACACAAATTAGATAACTTAGTGGCTGCTGATTCAGTAACAAAGATTCGATAAATTACAGTTTATGAGTTAAATCTTGTACTGTTTAAAATAATCCATATCTAAATGATAACTGAAACAGGTCACATTCTTCAGTCAAAAATTCATAATCTCCTAATTTAGTAGGTACAGAGACATCCTAATCAAGCAAGATAAATTGACATAAATTCCCATATTTAATATCTGTCCCACAGATTACTAAAATGATTTAAATGGCTTTGACTTTCAGAGAGGCTTATCCAAAGTTTTTATACAAATTTTATTATATTTTAGGAAGAATATCAAGATAAAAATACAAGAAAATTTAACCAAAATGAAACTTAAGATGCATGTGACATTAAATGAGTGAAGTGAATCAAAGATCAGAATGGATGCACTGATAGCTTTTTTTTTTGGAAATCTCACATTCACACTCATGAGAAACAGAACTGTAAGGCAACAGGACAAACATAGAGCCTGAAGGCAACTGAATACGTCAGACAACATGGGGGAAAAATTATGAAGGATGGGGAACTAAGATAATGCTCTCTACTGTTGTTTTAATATTGTTTTCTCTGTATTATAGTATCAAAACTCATTACAGTCCATTGTTAGCAGAAAATAATAAAACCACACTAAAACCAACTAAAAGTGTGATTGTAATGCAATCACTGGCAAAATCAGTTCTGCTTACAAAAGGTTTAGGATTTTTATGCTGAGAAGGAGTTTTTTTTCAAAGTTGACAGAAGAACAAATCATACATATTTTTGAGTGAACGCTAGTAAAATGTTTCTGCATTGTAGCTATAATCAAAATGTCTATTATCCTTTTTCTCAGGTTTGTGAAGAGCCTGGTAATCTTTCCACATTTTTTTTTTTTTTAATTCCTGTGAATTGTTTTCTATCTTGACAAATTCCACTAAACCAAGGCAGTATCCATATGAAAAATAACCTCAGAGAAACAGAAGACAAATGGCTATGAAAGGTTATTTTATACATATTTCAGATTTGATTTTAAATAATTCAAAGCCTCACTTGTTTCACTATGTTTTGTGAAAAATAATCAGTAATGGTCAGTATTTTCTAGCAAACAATACCATGGAATTATTAATAGCAGAGGAACAGCTTTGGAAGATATCCTCTTTCACTTTTATGTCTAAATAGCAAAATTTAGAAATTCAGTATTTTTGTTTGAGTTATGGATGGACATTGTCCTGCACAGCCCTCTCTAGTGCATCTTGCTTGACCAGGGGTTGGGCAAGATGACCTCCAGAGGTTTCTTAGTTCCTCAACCATTCTGTGATTCTGTAAAATAAGAAAAATTATGAATATATAAAACCAGCTTGCAAAACAGTTTCTCTCACAGTTTTCCCCTGGTTTATTTTCTCTTTCTATCCTATGTGCTTTAGGGCTATCACTGACATAGATGATTTTCATATTTTTGACTCACCTACATGTAATAGTTTATTCAATATCTAAGCATTTCACTTATTATTGGAGATTATAAAAATTATTATAGGAGGTATAAAATTACACATTTATTGTATCACATGTGTAGATTAATTTCCCTCTGGGAAACAACTCATGTTGTCAAGTTGTTGGCAGACCAAAGCTAAGTACAGGTTTTCTATTTGTTTTTGTCCTGTTCTGCTTTTTAAACTGTCACACAAAAATAGGGAAATATTCAGGGTCTTAAAGTAAAGAGTACCAGAGAAAACAGAAAATACTTCTTAGTTATCAAAGATGAATTTTTCCTTATGCTCCAGATAACTGAAAACTGATATCAAAGACTAAATACAGGGTACATTTGCTTTCTCAGCATACAATATCATAATCAGACTGAAAACAGTTGTTTAGGGTAACAAAACTTGCCTGCACCTCTGCAGATAACTCTCCCACATTAACAACACTGTTTGAAAAACTTGCATTACAGTTTACATCACACCCAATATCATCCCATGAGAAATCTTAGCACCTGACTGGTGAAATCCACCCGATCTTATTTGGGACTATATTGCCTCCTTCACTTTCTTCACAGATTCAAAAACTGATGGCTACTTGTGGATAAACGACAGCTTTCTAAACAGGTGAAGATCTGTGTTTTGCTTTTGCATTTTTCTTGCAATCTTCTTGTTGGAATCTACTAATCCAGAGAAACATTTTGCCTCATCCATTTGGTTTTCTACCCAGTGTTACATGTTAATAGCTACATTTTATTGCAAATCACTCATTTTATTTTGAAGTACCTGTTCATTTGAATAAATTCTCCTAAAGACAACGTCAATTTGAACATTTATTGGGCAACTATGGGCCTTTGTCAAAGTGCCAACATTAAATGTTGGCGGGTTTTGCCTCGCTTAAATTATCCAAGTCAAAGAACAATTACATGTATTTAAAATTCATTACAATTTGAATTAATTCATTTTAATAGTGGTGGTTAGCATTTAGAAAGCATAGCATTCCTATGTTAAGACTTAATCCAAGAAAGAACTTATGCAGCTGTTTTTACAAAGATAGATTTGGATGAAAACTGCAGAATTAGATATCAATCTATATTAAATTTGGGGAATTTGTGTGTGAAATTACTGGAAGGAATCACTGAATGGCTTGGGTTGGAAAGGACTTTAAGATTTTTCTAGTTCTGCACCCTCACACTAGATCGTGCCACCCAAGGCTCTGTTCAACCTGACCTTAAACACTGTCAGGAGCATTCACAATTTCCTTGGGCAATCCATTCCAGTGCCTCACCACCCTCACAGTAAATAACTTCTTCCTTATATATAAAACTTCACCTGTTTAAGTTTTAAGCCATTAGCCTTCGTCCTATCACTACAGTCTCTGGTAAGAATGTCTCTCCAGCATCCTTGTAGGTCCCCTCCAGATACTAAAAAGCTTCTATATGGTCTCCACACAGCCTTCTTTTCCTCTGACTGAACAGCCTCAATTTTCTTAGCCTGCTTTTGTATGGGAGGTGCTCTATCTCCCTTATCATCCTAGTGATCCTTCATGTCCTTATGCTGGGGACACCAGAACTGTATACAGTAGTCTAAGTAGTGAAACAGTGCAAACATATCTCATGCCAGACTTGGCTTGCAGAATATTGACTAAAACAAAATAAAAAAAAATAATAAAAAAAAAAATCAACTAGAGTTGTGAGGCAGTGATAAACCTCTGAATTGCACAAGGGATGAGGTCATTTTACATGGGACTGAGTCAATGTTCTCCTGGTTAATAGGTATGGTAGCAAGATAATGAAAAAATACATCTAGTGCTATCTAGAGCAATCTGCATTCCTCACTTTAATAAGCCTCCTTTCTTCTTGTAGAGACCTCTTTTGTCTACTTGCCACATATCTTACCTTCAGAGGAATTCAGGACATCCTTGGGATGTGCTAAATTCATTTCGCTACCAGGTTTATCACTGAGGACTCTCAGTCCTGCTGCCATCATAGGCATTTTACAGCCTACGTGAGAAACTTCAGACGTTCTTTGACATTCAAGAGAGCAGCTTTCAGCAAACTCTTTGATAATGGGCAGGTATCACACACCTACTGACTGAAATGACTACATATCACAGTCATTATTCCCTCTCCTTTTGCTGTTGTGTAACTGCAACCAGTAGGATTCTGTTTGCTGGTTTTGTTCTGGTTTTGTTTTCTTCTTTATTTGGAAAAAAAAAAAAATATCTTTGCTATACGGTCATATTTGAATTCCTGCCTGTCCATTTTTTACCTTCTGAATTCACAAGCAGGCACAAGGAGGGCTGTAAATTTTAATCCAGGATAAAAATTCTGAGGATTTTCAGGGTTTAAACATATAACAGTGCAATACAGAAAGCTCAACACTCAGGTGGCCAGAAAGTAAACATCATCTATTCTAAAGCCTAGTAGCTTGACTGTGTTCAGGATTCATCTTTTGATTAATGACTTTTTTCCTGCTTTTATAAATGTACACAGTATTAATGTAACATATTTCTTAGGCTCTGTCATGAGTTCAGCAGTAGCAGTCATTTTTCTCCTTCTTAGTAGTTGGTGCAGCACTGTGGTTTTGACCTGTGGCCTAAGAACAGTGCTGATAACACCAATGTTTTTAGTTATGGCTTAGTGATGTTTGGTCTGGCCAAGGACTTTTG
>JANRGW010008826.1:0-12940 GCA_024733675.1 Psilopsiagon aymara | reverse complement strand
CACCCTCGCGGTCCCCTCAGCTCCCCCGTTTCCCCTCACACTCGCGGTCCCCTCAGCTCCCCCGTGTCCCCTCACACTCGCGGTCCCCTCAGCTCCCCCGTGTCCCCTCACACTCGCGGTCCCCTCAGCTCCTCCACGTTCCGCTCACGCCCGTCGTTCCTTGACCCTTCCCACAGAGTCGGGCAGACCGCCTCCTCCAGGGGGCGCTGCCACAGACCCCCTTGCTGAGGGCCCGTCACTCGGCGGCCCGGCACTGCCGGTAACGCCGCCCTCTCCTCTTTCCCGCCCCTCGAGCTCTTCCGCCGGGCGGCCCCGCGGCTCCTGGCTGGCGACAGAGGGCAGGATCACTGGAGCCAGGCATTACGGCGGGCGCCTGTGCGCGGCAGTGCGGAAGGCCCTCGAGTGGCGCGGCGCGTTCCGCCCGCCCCTGAGCGGGCCGTTGGCCGGCGGCGGGACGGGTGGTGATGCGGCTGCAGTGCGAGGTGGAGGTGGTCAGCCGGCTCCTGCCCACCTGCGGGCTGCGGGGTCGTGGCCGCGGCACCAGAGCGCTCCTCTCGCTTGGCCGCCCGCCCGGACGGGCACAGGGCGGCGGTGTTTACCTCATGGTGTGCACGGCGCGGGATCGGATCGGTGCTCGCTACAAGGTGGGAACTGCGGCGGTTGAGGGAGTGGGCCGGGGGTAGTCCTCTCTACCCTCGTTCCTCCTCCGCTGCTGAGCCCCCGCTGTGCCTCACAGGTGCAGGAGAACATCGAGCGGTTCTTCACCCGGTTTGTGGAGGAGGGCAAGGCCACCGTGCGCCTCCGGGAGCCCGCCGTGGACGTGTGCCTCAGCAAGGTGGGTGTGGGGGCCCGGGACGCAGGCGGGGAATCGGTGCCGTGCCCGTGCTAGAAACCGTGTGGAGGTGGCTCGGGAGAAGGTCCCCGGGCTGTCTTGTCTGCCTGGGGTCTGTGCGGCAGATTCCACGCAGCAAGTAAGTTTTAACAGTCGTCTTTGACCTGCCACAACTTTGGCAGGGATGTAAAAGAAGCAGCATGAAGGAGCTTGACTTTCTATGTCCTCAGTAGGGACAGCAAAAAGGAAAAATGAGTGAGCTCACTCATTTTTTGCTAGGAAGGCTGAGCTGCTTTCTGATTCTCCCTCCTGCTCCTTCGGGGGAAAAGTCCATTTTTCACGCTGTTCTTTAATGCTTGTTTAGAGATAACTCTTATTTAGAAATAACTCTTTTAATCTCTGATACAGTATTTTGCTACTTAGCGGTATATTAAAAAAAAAAGTTACTATTTACAACCTTTCTAATGAAAAAAGAAAAAAGGAGAATACTCTTGTATTAGCAGACAAGCGGTGTCAAAGCTGGAGACACACATGGTGTGGATCAGTGCTACATGCACCATCTCACCTAAATGTTTAGGTGGCAGTAGGACTCACCAATGTATTTATTTACATTTCATCATCTATTTGAAAGCTGTAAAGTGTTTTTAATAATACTGAACTCGCAAAAAAAAAAAATCCTGCATTAACATTCATTTTTCATTTGTTTCAAGATTTTTTTCCTGTGCCTGTTCCAGTAAACTTGTTGCCTTGTAGCAGAGGGAAGTGGGAGAGCTTTTCTAATACCTCAGAGTTAGCATACATAAATAAAAGCAAATAATATTGATTGCTTGTTTGGAAAATTAGTTTGACTTTCTGTTGTAAACATGATTCTTTGGCCTGAAGGAGGTCCTTTAATAATTTCAGTGATTTACAGACCGAGTAGCTGTAATCATGAGTGGTGAAGCTTACTCCTTCAGAAAACGTGATTCTTTGGCCTGAAGGAGGTCCTTTAATAATTTCAGTGATTTACAGACTGAGTAGCTGTAATCATGAGAGGTGAAGCTTACTCCTTCAGAATGCTTTCTAAGGAGAAATGCACAATGTGTGCTTAAAGTGCACCAGTACTAACAGTCTTTCTGGAGCCGGGTAGAGCTCAGGGCAGCCTGCAAGGTCTGCTTGAACAGCATAGTGAATTACTAGGACAATTTATAATCTCCTTTTTAGTACTATATTAGGTATTTGAAGGCTGCTGGCAATTTTCTTCTTGATTAGATAGCTGTAATGTGGGGGTTATTTAGCACTGTTTTCAGATCTGAAATTAAGTTATCTGCCTACAGATATCTCATTGTGCTCTGGGTGTGTGAGCTCAAATTGTGCTCCATGGAGGTATAGCCATGGAGTGAAGCCTAGAGAGCTTGCTTTGTGGCTGAACAAATGGGTGGGGAGAGCAAGATAAAATTTATTGATAAATGTATTAAGAAGAAATATGGTGGTTCAGCCTGGAGAAGGGAAGGCTTCTGGGAGAGCTTAGATCAGCTTCCAATACTTAAAAGGGCCAACAAGAAAGCTGGAGAGGGACTTTTTACAAGGGCCTGTAGGGAGAGGACAAGGGGGAATGGCTTTAAACTGTCAGAGGGGAGATTTAGGTAATCTAATGAAACAGGAGTTAGGGTAATGACCAGACTTGCCCCAAGGAGGCTAGATCCTTGCTCCCCTTTTTAAGCTGGTACTTTCAGGTTACTGAGACTGTCAGGAGCCTGATACTGTCAAGCTCCAGGACCAAATCCATTGGATTCTTCCAAACCAAGTGAAACTATGCATTCCCCTTAAGTGCACCAAATTCAGAAATGCAATTAAAGATATTTGATAAATTTTCTGTGATGTTTCTGCTAGTCTTTGATGATTTCATTGTGTAAAAGTTTCTCAGCTCTCAAAGATAGACAAAATCCTGATAAGAAAGATTTCCAGGTACGAAGGTACGACTATCCCAATTGTGTGCACCTATTAGCATACAAAATCCCACGCTGTATCTGCCAGGTGGTGCAGTTTTTTGCATTTGGCTACATAAGAAATTAAGTTGAGAAACATTGGTCTGGAGCATTCAACCCTAGAGCGAACAAAAGTCATTGTGTTGGATTTTTTCTCTTCAGCAGGCCTGTGCCTGCTGCATTGCACACAAGGTTGAAATCCGTGTAATCTCGATTGCCTTGTCATCACACATTTAGCTCTGAAACGAGACCTGTAAGGCATCAGCACAGATTACCTTCTTTTCCCAGCTTCTTTTCTGTGGTTGACACTTCAGGCTTGTGGCAGAAAATTGCGTCCTGAGGACTTCCAGCTAGTTCTTTGGGTTTGGTTTTTTTTCTTACATGTACCTTAGCATTTTTTCAATGTATTCAGGGTTTCTCAACATCATTTTTACAGATACAATATTGCCTTCATGAAGTATCGGTGAGAAAATTTGATGGAGGTATCTGTCATGCTTCATGCTTTGAGAGCAAAGAAATACTGCTTGTAACTTAATTTTAATGTATAGTTATTTATTTCACTTGGTCTTACAGATCTGGAGGACTTCTCCAATTTCAGTCAGCTTATTACCCTCAGAAATATGACACATTTGCCTGTAGTTAGGGCAGCAATCTGAGGCTAATTTATTTGGAATGGCTGAGATAATGAATGTTGGTGGTCTTGGATGCAAAGGTTTTTGATGTGCAACTTCCCCATTTCTGGAGGATATCACATCAGGAGTTAAGAGAATAGATGTCATGTTTAAGCCCAGCCAGTAACTCAGAACTATGCAGCCGCTCGCTCGCTGCCTTCCTTCTTCCCTCCCCATAAAGGCTTAAACCCTGACAGATGTGCATGGGATGTTTCCGTAAAACAATCATTTTAGGGTACTGGTGCAGTCAAATATGTTTGACCGTTATTGTCTTTCTGTCACATTAGCATCCAGAAGTGTCCAAGATGATTGTTCTGTTGTGCGAGGTGCTTATAGCATATTACATGAGCTAGTTCTCTGTAATTTAGTATAATAAAATACATTTCAGAGTAAAATTTTCTTTCAGGTGCAGAAATGAATGTCACTAGGTTTGCGCAAGTTACAGGTGGGAACAGAGGGCAAACTCCTCAACCCTGAGCCATGCCAGAACTCCAAGTTAGTTTTTTCCTGCAACAGGAGACGACTTTTACTTGCATGGACATATTGCACTTTTTGTTTTAGGATTCACTTTATAGCTTAGTGTCTGTCAGCTGCACATCAGCTTGAGCAGAGATTTGCTGGCAAATCTAGAGAGAAATATTTGGTTGCCCTCCTGTTCATGGAAGTTAATTATATCAGTACAACAAATGTAGCACAGCTTTCTTGACTTTTATTTAAAATTCATCCAATACTCCATTAATTTAACTGTCTTAATTGTCATTGTATTGTATCCCAACTAAAGCAAAATTGGTCAGTTTTTTGCAGAAGGACTGCAAGTAATTATCCTCTTCTTTGATACTGGTACAAAAAACAAGAGCTCTGTGTGATCAGAAGCATTTACCTGACCTGACTTAAAGCTTTCTGCCTGTTGCATTTAACATCAGCTTCCATCCTTTTCCTTCCTAGCAACTTTCAGAATTATCACCTCAAGTTTTCAATCTCAGATTTACCTGCATGTGTTTCTGTAAACTGTCCCTTTATCATGTTGCAGGTTAGGAAGATCACAGGGTGTCAGGTGTTTGTTCTGTACTTTATTTTTAGCTGTGAATTCAGTGCTTTGTTTCTTTTCTGAGTAATGCAGCACAGTTTGCTTGATCTAGATTATTCAGAAAGGTCATAAAACTTTCCATTCAAATTGCATGCCATTTGTTCTTAAATACTGAAAACAGCACGTCAACCTAATAAGCCCGACTTGTTTCCCTTTCCCATTTCATTGCCCTGCTGAGTTAGTAGCACCTGATCTATGTACAAAATAGTTGAGAAAGTGTTAGTTCAGATGACCACAAGAATAATGAACTTTTAATTCCACATTTGTGTTTTCCTGTAGGCAAATGCCAGCAATTTAAAGAATTTCCTTTCAGCTGTGAGACTGGCTCACCAAGGGACCAACACAGAAGCTCTCCCTCTGTCAACTTTGGTACCAGCAAAGAACTCAGAAGTTGAAAAACCTAAGACAAAAATGATCATAACTTCAAGAAGGGACTACCCTCTCACCAAAAACTTCCCTTATTCCCTCGAACACCTCCAAGCCTCGTACTGCAGACTGGCTCGGATCGACATGCGTGTGCTTTGCTTGAAGAAACTCCGAAAACTAGACCTAAGTCATAATCACATTAAGCAGCTGCCAGCTACTATTGGTGACCTGACCTGTCTTCAGGAGCTTATTTTGCACAACAATCACCTAGAGTCATTCAGTGGGGCTCTGTGCAGCTCCACCCTTCAGAAATCTCTTCAGTTCTTGGACCTGAGCCAAAACAAAATCAAAGCACTTCCAATTCAGTTCTGCCAGCTGCAAGAACTCGTGAATTTGAAGCTGGATGACAATGAGTTGATTAGGCTGCCATTCAAGATTGGCCAGTTAGATCATCTACGCTTTCTGTCAGCAGCTCGAAACAAACTTCCTTTTCTGCCCAATGATTTTAGGAAACTCTGTCTTGAGAGACTGGATCTCTTTGGAAATCCTTTTGAACAGCCCAGTCTGCTTGTTCCCAACATACAATTGCAAATACCATTGACTTTATTAGAGTGTGCTGCAAGAGCAACGATAAATTACAGGTAAGAGTAGCATGATGGGTACATATTGCACCTATGCTGTTTCAAACCTCTTGAGTCTAAACTTTCCTGACTTGTTTGGGTTTTGGGTTTTTTTTTGTTGTTGTCCTAGTCACTGGCTATTGCTATTACTGTTCTTTACCTATTAAAAATCATAAGGTTAAAGTTGCTTTGAATTCCGCTTGTAAAATCAGCCCTTTGTTACACAGGATAACACAGGAAATCGATGATGTGGAAGCATTTAGAGAAAGTTATAGTTTGAAATGTTTTTATCCACAAAATGGAGTACTGTAACAGAATATTCTTGCCCAACTATGGTAAAAAAGAATCAGATCTACAACCCTGAACCACTTCTGGCATTTAGTATTGAGGAACTTAAGTGGATTTTGTGGCACCGATCATGTTTTGTGTTGAGCTCTAGCTTGGGAATTGCTTTCAGACATGGTTGCTTTTCATTTTGTGCTCGTATTAAAACTATGCTACCTGCTTGCCTGTTGCTATCTTTTTCTCTGTGAAAATAGTGTGTTGGCAAAAGGTAACTGACCTATACAGCTCCTAGTTGTAGCCACAGAGTGGTCTTCCTCTGCTGGAGATGGGACCTTCCACAAGCTGAGCAGGGTTAAAAAGGTACAGTGAGGTGGCTTCACGGAGGGCAAATGTTATGCAGGAGTCAGTGTTACCAACTGCAGGCTTCTCCCTACCATAGGTTTTCCTTAGGCTGTTAATTTCTTTTGTTGTGGGAGTGCTGGTGTTCTGTCTTAAGTAGAGAAGCCCAGTTCTGAGGTAATTTAAAAAGTCTTATTTCACCGAGTAAACACTGTCCTTGCCAGGCTGCTCTTCCTTATCAGCTTTCTCCCCTCCCCTCACACCACTCATATAGCTCTGCCTGCATGCTGCCACTCTTCTGTGTGGAAAGGGAGCAAGAAGACTGAAAAAAGAAATGGGTACAGAAAGGGTGTGAGACGCAGACCTAAGGGATTCCTAATCTACCTTCTGTGCTCATTCCTGCCTTGAGGGCAGGGAGTGTCCTATAAACCTGGGTTAATTACTCTGAAGTCTGTGCTAAAGATGTCCACAGGCATGCAGGGCACACCCTGGAAATGAGTTGAGCAACCAAATGTTCTGGTTCCTATCTTTCTGACCTTGCTGATGTTATTAAAGTAATTAAACTCCACGTGTCTCCTTTCCCAACTTTATATAAATTGCAGTGATTTTGATAGAAATATTCTATCATGTCTGTGGCATTTAGGTTTGATTTTTTTTTCCTAGAGAATACAATCCCTCAGCGCCAGACAGATTTTGGTGCTCAGTTACATTGGCAGAGTGCTTAAGGCATAACCGCAGCTCCTGGCCCCCATGCAGAAAGCTTGAAGAAAATGGCACCAGACAGGACAAGAAAGACTTTCTGCTCCAGGAGTCTCAGTGAGACAAGGAGCAATGGAAACACTCTCCTTGCCTATGGGTCTCTTGATTATTAGGAGACAGCATTGGTCAGAGTGCTCCTTATTATCTTAAATGGAAGAGAAAATAGAAAAGTCTAACAAGTGGGCAGCAGGCATTCTGTCTGACATTCACTGGCTGTGCAAATTAACAAAGAATGTCAAACAGGAGTGATGATGGGCTATAAAAACCTTGAGAAAGGAAGAAAACAAGGAGAGAAGATGCAAATCCAAATGCTGGGGCATCAATCTTCCTAGGAAGAAAACAAGGAGAGAAGATGCAAATCCAAATGCTGGGGCATCAATCTTCCTAGTCGCATTCTGGGCAAGTATCAGCTGTGATTATGCTTTTCCCGACTGGGAAAAAAGGATGTCCTGAAATAGAGGTGGTGAAAAAAATCCCCACAGGAGTCTTAGCTGTGTGAATGATGATATGTAGAAAGAATTTGGAATACATAGGTGTATTGGGGATGAGAGTCAGTGAGACTTATGGTGTGAATCTGGAGTGACAGCTGGGCACTAGCGATATCCACACTGAAGTTAACTTGATGGAGTACTTCGGGGAAAACATTCAGTTTGTACCCCAAACACAATGCCATTCTGCTGTGAATTTTAAAAGAAGCAATTCTTGTTCCTGTCTCTGGATGTCATTATTGACATGATGGACATAGAGAGTGGTATATCAAATGAACCTTAATTTATTGCCTGCAAGGTAGTACTACTGCAAAAAGGCTCCTGTTTTCTCTAGATCCAGTGTTTTTATGCTACTACCACTTCCTCTTGTTAGAGAGTGAGGAGTAAATCATGGGTGTTTTGTCAGGCCAGGATGAAACACAGCAATCTTCCTGTCTAGCATGGGGGAATAGCAGAGATATGCCCAGTTGTCTTACTAAGTTTTTTAATTCTCTATATCACTGTGATCCAGTCTGTTAAAATTTGTGTGAACTGCTTCCTTCTTTGTTGCAGTGTCTTCTGGAGTTTAGGTACTTGGTACTTAGGGGTTAGTCAGTAACATGGTTGCATGTTAAAAGCAGTCACTAAAAGTGTCTGTCTTGGAAAGTGGTGTTTAATTCCTAATGAGTCCAGTATTGTAAGTGGCAGAATTTCAGACTTGCCTTGTCTCTGATCTCAGAATATGTTTTCTTCGAACTGGTGCATATGGTGTGTCACTGTGTTTAAGTGACATTGATTAATTTTGTAGTGAGTTCACACTTTTTCTCTTGTTCAACAGACTCCCTTATGGTTGTCATCTCCTTCCTTCCCACCTTTGTGAAGATCTGGAAGTAGCTAAAACATGCCAGTGTGGAAGTGCCTGTCTGAGCAGCTTCATTCAGATAACGGTGACCATGAATCTCCACCATGTAGCTCACACCGTGGTCCTTGTGGATAACATGGGAGGTACAGAAGCACCCATCATCTGCTACTTCTGTTCTCTAAACTGCTATTCCCAGTTCCTGGATAGGTACCTCCAGAGTAACGGGTGACCATTATTGGGCACAAAAGCTCTGCCTGATGTTCTGTCCAGTGACAGAAGAATCTGAAACTGTTATATGCTTGTTAGGCCACACATGCTGTCATAGGATGTTTGCTGCCAACAGCGGATGTCAGCCCTGCAGTGAAGGGGCACTGTCAGTCTGGGCTGGTGGCCTGACTGTTCCTTCACTGCTAGAATCTCCCTTTGGTTGGAATAAAAAGTGATGCTTAGCCTGAATTAATCCTCCTTGGAATGTATTTTGCCTTTTTTTTTTTTTTTTTCCTATTACTGTGACTTTGTTTGGAGTATCATGACAGTTTTCTTGGTTTCATGGATTAAATGGTTTCTTGTTGCTAGAAGGAAGGTGAGCTTGTATCACATTGCTTTGCTTACACTCGAGGCTCTGAATTCTGCTGACAGAAGACGACTATCACTGGACCATACCTTTCCCAACTTGTTTACTGTAGAGCAACCTGGTAGACTGCTATGAGAAGAAATTACAGTGTGAGCAGTTCAAAAACGGTCATGTAATTCCAGGTGTTTCTTTTGAGTTCGTTACAGCATTCTCACTTCAAGCAGGGACCAGCATCACTGTTTTTTTACCAGAGCAAACATTTTTCATTTTATTTCTTTGTAATGCAAGAAATGGCTTCTTCTAAATGTGTCACCTAAACTTTGTTTCTTAATGTTTTCAAGATTGTTGAATTGTTCACTGAGTCAACTTATTAAATTTTGCAACCCTTCTAAGCACATGTGAATTGTGATTTCTCTAATGAGTTTTTCATTCAGTGTATTCTATGGATTAGCTGCTGGCCTTTCTCCTGGTGAAGATACCGAAAGATATGAGAGTATCCTTTATTTCATGTCTTGTCACTGCTCCTTGGCTTGTATATTGACACAGCATGGAACAGAACTCCCTTAAAATATCATTAGGCATCCCATGCCTGTAACACATGATGGCTTGGAGGGAGCACGTCACACTCATTATTTCTGAGGCAGTATTGACTGCCCAGGAGTGAATTAGGTTTGCATCCCTCAGGGTCATAGGTAAGTACGCTGCTGTGGCAATTATTTATAGTTTCCATGGGAAAACAAGACACCTGTTGTTACTGATTGCAAAACTGATCTACACTTGGCTTCAAGGCACAGCTGAATGCCATGTACAGTGTGAGGAGCAGCCTGAAGGCAGCATCAGATTTTGGAAGAAAGTGTTGGCTTGCAGGCATCATTTAACATCTCCTGTATCCATCATTTAACATCTCCACCCTCGTTCTAAATATCATCAGTTTCAAACTCTTTCCTAATCTGAGAAGGACAAGGGATAACAGGTTCAAACTTAAACAGGAGAGGTTTAGGTTAGATATAAGAAAGAAGTTCTTTACTAAGGGTGGTGAGACACTGGCACAGGCTGCCCAGAGAAGCTGTGAAGGCTCCATTCCTGACAGTGTTCAAGGCCAGACTGGATGGAGTCTTGGGT
Source organism: Psilopsiagon aymara (assembly GCA_024733675.1). Taxonomy (NCBI): domain Eukaryota; kingdom Metazoa; phylum Chordata; class Aves; order Psittaciformes; family Psittacidae; genus Psilopsiagon; species Psilopsiagon aymara. The sequence goes on along the minus strand of JANRGW010008826.1, from coordinate 2,989 downwards.
GATACGGTTATTGTGTGGTGTCCCTGCCCATGACAGGGGAGTTATCTTAAGGTCCTTTCCAACTCTAACTATTCAATGATTCACAACAGAAATAAACACTGGAGCATGCTTACTGAAGGGCTCTGCTCTGACTAGGCCCAGAGACGTGTTTTCCTGAGGAAGAGCAACCTTTATTCTAGAAATACTGAGTGTGGTTAAAGCTGTCCGCAAATGTCAAAACAACTTGACTGTGTTCTTTTTATATAGTATTTGTGAAACGACAACTTTTTAGCAACTATGGTATGATACAGATGAATCATTCCTTATATATTGCTCCTCAACCACAGAGAACTTGTGAAGGAGGAGGCCAAGTGCTTACCTCAACACTGCTCTGAAAGCACTGCAGTGCTAACCATAGGAGGATTTAGTCATATGCTAAGGCTGTTGTAAAGTGAGAGAGATCTCATCCTGATTGCAGCAGCCTAAAGATTACTCATTTGGAAAAATACCTTTTAGGTGGGGTGCATGAGGAGAGAAGTGGAGTAGACACAGAAATTTGGTCTCCTCTGAGATTCCTCAGGAATGGCAGCTGCAGATACATAGATGTCGATGGTCGAGTGGCTCCCCAGGCAGCCAGCTGTGCTGGGCAGAGGAGGAATCCACACTTCACAGCTCAGGGCAGGCGACGGAAGGCTGCCAAGTCCTGTCCAAGGACGCAGTGCTGGGAGGAGAACGCAGTGAGGGGTTCAAGGCCAACCTGAAGAGGAGTGCAACCTCCCTTGGGGTGAAAAGGAAACTGAACTGTGGGAAAGGGCTTTTGGATGGAAATAGTTTGCTGCACTGATGGTTTCTTTTAAGTCTCACATCTGTACACTTGCTGCCATTGTCTCTGAAGCCGATGTCACCCCCAAAACTAACTTGACTTCCCTTAGTCCTCTGTAACTACAGTGGCAGACGCACCCGACTGAGGGTGGTGGTGCACTGGAGCCCTGTTCTGCGAAGGTTCTTGCACAGCCATCATTGTGCCGGTACCAGAGCACCTTCTAGCAATGAGGCAATACCACCAGCACACCGTGATCCTGCCATTTCCACCATTGTTCCTCCACCATTTGCCAGAGTCAAAAGCAGAGCTTTCTAAACTGCTGCTTTCCCACTTTCCACCAAAAGGTGAAGAAAAGGGAAGTCTTGTGCAGCCGAGCATACAGGTGTACAGTACCCCCAGCTTCCCTTGGGAATCCGTTCCAACCAATTTCGTGTTCTCAGAATCTCGCCAACCGCCATGAACAAGCTCTCCCTGGGGTGCAAAGCGTTTGTCTCAATCGGGTGAACTCCGCAGCTTCATCCCAGAGGCAGTGAGGTGCTGGCTGAGTGAGTGAGTCGGGGTTTGCGGCTTGCAGAGGATAGGAGCAGTGGGGAAGCGCTGCTGCAGCGCTCCGTGCCTGCCCGCTACCGGCTGTTTGCCCGCCAGGAGGTGGCGGAGGAGCCAAGAGCCAAGAGTTAGGAAAACCCAAAGCAGGAATCACTCCCTCCGGGAGCATCTTCTCCAGCAGTTTGCTCTGCCCGACAGCAAGACAGCTGTGGGGTCTCTTAGGTATTCTTCAGCTAGCTTCTCATCGGTGCGCTGGGAAAAGGCCAACCTGTAGGCATGGGTTCCATTGTAGATGACAAGAGAGAGGCGCATTTCTGTTCCCTGATACCACAAAGGCAGGCATGTGCATGCCCCAATGCTGTGTTTAGGGCTTCTTGTAGAGTAAGTAGGTATGGGCAAAATTGTTCTGAGAAACTATTCTACCTCATTTATTGTACTTGTTGGGAACTGTGTAGGGCTGTTTTACATGGTGTTTCCTGTTTGCAGCAAAGTGACCCAATTGAATCAAAGCAGCTTTGATGCAGAGCCCAGCCCCTGTCTTTCAAGGAACGCTCAATGCTTCACTTGAAAACCACCAGTTGTACTGGGTGATGAGGAGAAACTTGCCGAGTTACACAGAGCTCAGCTGTGATCAGCAAAGATCAAGCTGTGAAACTGTCATTAAAAATGTGTCCTAAACAGAAGTGTTGCTCCAGGCCCTTCTCTTATGCCCATGAAGTTTGATGTTTGCCTTGGGCATGTCAGTGTTGAGTACTTCAAGGCTTAGTCTGATCAGATTGAGGCAAGTGGTAGCTCTCACACAGGACACAATCTAATGTGAGATGCTCTTAAATGCAATTAAAACCTCGAATCGTTCTTTAATTGGTCTGATTTTGCAGTGCTGCTGCCACTTTGCATTATCTGAGTGCTTTGTGATCTTAAATGTGTTTATCCATATGCTGCCTGTGTGACAGGGAAACTGTGATAACAGTGGGACAGTGTTCTGGTTGCTGGGATTTTACCCACAACTGTACTGGATGTTAAATCCAGCCCTGAGGAGCAGGAGGCGGCTGCCTTCTTGGAGCAAGAAATACCTAAAATTACTGAAGCGCCGATATTTACCCAGACTGAGAAATAAGCAACCTCCACATGGGCAGGTTTTGGTGCAATTGGTCGCAGGAGGAGGCCGCAGCAGCCTCCTGACAACAGCTGTTTAGTGCTGCAAGGAGCTATGTGACCCTTGGAGAGCACCCACGCTGGGACATGTGGTGTGAAATGGTCACCAACCTTCAGAACTGGCCTGTGCCTGCAGAGGAGAGGGGCCAAGGCACAACATACCCAGTGGCAGGAGTAAGTCTTGCCATTGTTTGGAGTTGTGGAATTGCTTATTACAGATTGTTCTCATAATTTTAGAATTATTGTTGTTTTATAGATTGTTTTTCTAATTCTAGACTGGTTGTCCTCAAACATTCTGGCAATTCCAGAATGATTATATGTTATTCTTGTAATTGTAGAATTATTATGTATTATTCTTGCAATTCTAGAATTGTTTTCTTGTGTTCTTGCAATTCTAGAATTGTTTCCTTTTGTCCTGGGTTCAGCAGTAGCAGTCATTTTTCTCCTTCTTAGTAGCTGGTGCAGTGCTGTGTTTTTGACTTTCAG